>AWOL01S0026505.1:28959-42437 GCA_000715115.1 Nicotiana otophora | reverse complement strand
GACTCCTTACTTGAAAAGAACTCTATCCATGAGAAGGAAAGAGTTAGAAGTTGAAGATAACTAGAACTCTTCCACCGAGGAAGAGTAAAGCATTAGAACTCTAGTTAATCCTTATTCTACTAACTCTATAAATATCAGTTGTATTCTCTTCTACAGGTGATACACATATACTGAAATTAAGCACGGATTGAGAACAAAATATCAAGGCATTTTGTGAGCAATTCCTGTGAGATTTAAGAGTGTGATCCTGAAGCTACACGAACCAGATTGAAGAACCAGCTCCATAAAGAGTTTTATGAGTCTTTCTTTATTTCTAGTTCAAAGTGTAGTAGGCATTTTGAGTCGTAGCTTTCAGCTTTCTTAGAAGCAAATTGTACTTGGTACATGAGTTGTATTATTCAAGTTATATTTAACTTGAAGTAGTCGCAACAGCTTGTGCTGTGTTGCTACAAGGGTTAGAGTTAATCCTTAGGTTTGTAGGAGGTTGTAAAGTCGAGTTGTTTTGTTCAAGTTAGACTTACTTGAAGCAGTCGCAACAGCCTATGGCTGGTTTCTACAAGGGTTAGAGTTAATCCTTAGTGTAAGGCCCCAAAACATTTTGCCAAAGAATTTAAGGTTTTGTGGTGCCGCGGTAGACTAATGTGTACCAATGTAGTACTTAATCTTCCGGCTCGCAAGCTCACCGCGGTACGTATTTTTTGGGTTGAAGAATGCACTGAGGAGTTTATGAAAAGTTTTGGCAGAAGAAGGCAATTATGTGGTAAGATTCTCGACCGCAGATCTATTCTGCAGGCGGCATATCCATCGCAGAGTTGAGTAGAAAACAATTATTGAATTTTGTAGATCATTGTGCGGTCCATTGTGTGACCGCATAATCGTTTTACGGTCCGCACTTGTATGAAGAATTATGTTGGGTGATTCTGCGGTCCATTCTGCGACCGCATAACTGGTCTGCGGACCGTAAAATTAGCCGCATACTGGTCCAGGCCAGTCCAGATTTTGGCATCCCTTTCGCAGTCCATTTTGCAGCCCGCATATCATTTTTGCGGTCCATTCTGTGACCGTAGAGTTGAGTTTAGAGGATCCATTTTCTATTTTTATAACCCGATCCCATTTTGATTAAAATCCTTTGGGGCTCATTCTGGAGCATATATCTGACGATTTTAGAGAGAAGTGTGAGTATTTTAGAGTGAGGGAGAAGACCTAGCCATTCTAATCAACTATTCTTGCCCCAATCTTGAAGAAGCATGGAAGCCACCCACTAGACCATCATCTATCCGGGTAAGTCCTTCTCCTTAGTTTTCATGCAAGAGGTTATGGGTTTAAGTATGTTGTGGGTTAGATATAGGCCATGCATGTGACATTAGGTTGTAGTATATGGGGTTATTGAATTATTTTGGGTAGTTTCTTGTTGAAATTGGTTGAGTGAGAAAGGGATTACCATTATAGAGCTTCGTAGTCGATTTTGCATAATAGGTGTTTGACAAAATTTCCAAGAGAGTTATATCATGAGAATCCTTCTAACTATTATCCAATTGCATAACTAGAGGTGTTGGGACATTGTAGTAACTTAAGGAAAGCTCAAGCAAGCTATGTTGGCTAAACCTCTCTCGTAGAATCGGATTCCATGATGTTCGCGTAAGTTTCAAGTATGGTTGGCCCAGGTTCCTAATTCACATATTCCGAGTAGTTCCTAATAAATTCGAACATCCCAAGTAAGCGTTGTGTTGAAAGGTGTACATACTCAAAACGTGTTTCAATTTCTCCTAAAACACCACAAAAATGCAATGCTCTGGCTCTCATACTTACGCGATCGCGAGAAACCCAACGCATTCGCGATGAGCAAAGCACGTAGCCCAGCTTTGGTCCAATTAACACTACGCGAACACGACCTTGGCTCTGTGTTCGTGAAGCACCACCTCACATCACTATGCGTTCGCATGCCCATGACCGCGAATGCGAAGAAAAATTCCATCATCTCGTCCCACTAGCTAACGCGATTGCGGATCACCCCACGCGATCGCGTATAAGGAAACCAGAACTCAGACACCAGAAAACTTCTACAACCTCCTAAGTCCAAAACTTGATACGTTGGGCATCCGAAACACACCCAAGCCCCCCGGGACCTCAACCAAACATACCTACAAGTCCTAAAACACCATACAAACGTAGTCGATCCCTCAAACCACATCAAACAACGCTAAAATCACGAATCGCCCTCCAATTCAAACTTAAAGAACTTGAAACTTCAAATTTTCACAACCGATGCCGAAACCTATCAAAGCACGTCCTATTGACCCCAAATATTGCACACAAATTATATTCAATATTACAGACCTATTCCAACTTCCGAAATTGGAATCCGACCTCGATATCAAAATTTCCACTACCGGTCCAAATCTCCAAAAATTTGACTTTCGCCATTTCAAGCCTAAATGAGCTACAGGCCTCCAAAACACAATCCGGACACGCCCCTAAGCCCAAAATCACCTAACAGAGCTAAAGGAACCGACGAAAATCCATTCCGGAGTTGTCTTCACACAGTTCCGACTATGGTCCAAATCCTAAGGCTTAAACCTCCATTTAGGGACCAAGTGTCCCAAAACACTCCAAAAGCCAAAATGAAACCTCCCCGTATGTCACAATAGCAAAAATAGATATGGGAGAAGCAGTAAATAGGGGATCAGGGCTATTACTCTCAAAACGACCGGCCTGGTCGTTACATCCTTCCCCTATTAAAATAATTGTTTGTCCTCGAACGAGTATAGAGACATACCTGAAGTGGTGAAAAGATGAGGATAACGACTGCGCATATCCTGCTCGGTCTCCTAAGTCGCTTCCTCGACCGACTGTCCCCTTCACTGAACCTTCATGGAAGCAATGTTCTTTGACCTTAGATTTCTGACCTGCCTGTCTAAAATAGCCACTGGTTCCTCAACATAAGATATATCCTTTTCCAATTGGACTGAACTGAAATCCAACACATGGGACGGATCTCCGTGATACTTTCGGAGCATAGAAACATGGAATACCAGATGAACTCCTGCTACGCTGGGAGGTAAGGCAAGCTCATAAGAAACCTCCCCAACCTGCCGCAACACTTCAAAGGGACCAATTAACCTTGGGCTCAACTTGCCGCTCTTTACGAACCTCATAACGCCCTTCATAGGAGAAACTCAGAGAAAGACCCGCTCTCCAACAATGAATGCAACATCACAAACCTTCCGGTCCACGTAAATCTTCTGGCTGGACGGGGCTATGCGAAGTCTATCCTGAATCACCTTAGCCTTCTCCAAGGCATCCTGAACCAAGTCCATACCCAATAATCTAGCCTCGCCCGGCTCGAACCAACCCACTGGGGACCGACACCGCCTACCATACAGATCCTCATACGCTGCCATCTGAATGTTGGACTGATAACTATTGTTGTAAGCAAACTCGAGAAGTGGAAAAAATTGGTCCCAAGCACCCTCAAAATCTAGCACACAAGCACGAGGCATATCCTCCAGTATCTGAATAGTGTGCTCGGACTATCCCTCCTTCTTAAGGTGAAATATTGTGCTCAACTTAACCCGAGTACCCAACTCATGTTGTACAACTCTCCAAAATCGTGATGTAAACTACGTACCTCGGTCAGAGATGATAGATACCGGTACGCCATGAAGTCTGACGATCTCACGGATGTAAATTCGAGCCAACTACTCGGAAGAATAAGTAGTCATCACAGGAATGAAATGAGCCGACTTGGTCAGCCTATCCACAATCACCCAAACTACATCAAACTTCCGCTGAGTCTGTGGGAGTCCAACAACGAAATCGATAGTGATCCACTCCCATTTCCACTTCGGCATCTCCAACTTCTGAAGCAACCCACCCGACAGTTGATGCTCATACTTCACTGTTGGCAATTTAGGCACCGAGCTACATACTCCCCTATGTCCTTCTTCATCCTCCTCCACCAGTAATGTTGCCTCAAGTCCTGATACATCATTGCGACACCCGGATGAATAGAATACCGCGAGCTATGTGCCTCCTGAAGAATCAACTCATGCAAACCATCAACATTGGGCACACAAAGCCTGCCCTGCATCCTCAATGCGCCATCATCCCCAATAGTGACCTCCTTAGCATCACCGTGCTGGACCATGTCCTTGAGGACAAGCAGATGGGGTCATCATACTGACGCTCCCTGATACGATCATAAAGAGAAGGCAGAGAGACCACACAAGCCAATACTCGACTCGGCTAAAAAATATCCAATCTCATAAACTGGCTAGCTAAGGACTAAACATCCAATGCCATGGGACTCTCTGCTGCTGGTAGATATGCTAAGCTCCCCAATTTCTCTGCCCGACGACTCAAAGCGTCGGCCACCACATTGGCCTTCCCAGAGTGGTACAAAGTGGTGATATCATAATCCTTAAGCAGCTCGAACAACCTCCTCTGACGTAAATTAAGATCCTTCCGCTTGAACAGATGCTGCAAACTCCGATGATCGGTGTAAATCTCACAAGGAACACAGTACAAATAATGCCGCCAAATATTCAAGGCATGAACAATAGCTACTAACTCAAGGTCGTGGACAAGATATTTATTTTCATGCACGTTCAGCTGTCTGGACGTGTAGGAAATCACCCTACCGTCCTGCATCAACACCACGCCGAGACCAATCCGTGATACATCACAATATACAGTATAAGACCCCGAACCTGTAGGCAATATCAATACTGGGGCTGTAGTCAAAGCTGTCTTGAGCTTCTGAAAGCTTTCCTCACATTCCTCTGTCCACCTAAATGGAGCACCCTTCTGTGTCAGCCTGGTCATAGGTGTTGCAGTAGATGAGAAACCCTCTACAAATCGACGATAATATCCCGCCAAACCAAGAAAACTTCGGATCTCTGTAGCTGAGGATGGTCTGGGCCAACTCTCCACTGCTTCAATCTTCTTTGGATCCACCTGGATCCCATCACTCTATACTATATGACCCAAGAATGCCACTGAGTCTAGACAAAACTCACACTTTAAAATTTTTGCATATAACTTCTTTTCTCTCAAGGTCGGAAGCGCAGTCCTCAGGTGCTGCTCGTGATCCTCTCGACTCCGGGAGTGTACTAGAATGTCGTCAATAAAGACAATGACCAATGAGTCAAGATAAGGCTGAAATACACTGTGCATCAAATACATAAATGTTGCAGGGGCGTTGGTCAACCCAAATGACATCACAAGGAGTTCGTAATGACCATACCGAGTCCTCAAAGCAGTCTTCGGGATATCTGGCTCTCGAATCTTCAACTGATGATAACGTGAACGCAAGTCGTTCATGGAAAACATTCTGGAACCCTGTAACTAATCAGATAGGTCATCAATACGAGGCAAAGGATACCGGTTCTTTGTGACTTTTTTCAATTGGCGATAATCAATGCACATACGTATAGAACCATCATTTTTCTTCACAAACAAGACATGAGCACCTTAAGGTGACACACTGGGCCGAATGAAGACCTTATCAAGCAACTCATGTAACTTCTCCCTCAACTCCTTTAATTCAGGAGCAGCCATACGATATGGAGGAATAGAGATAGGTTGAGTGCCCAGCATCAAATCAATGCCAAAATCAATATACCTGTTGGGCGGCATACCCGGAAGATCAGCTGGGAATACATCTGGAAAGTCCCTCACTACTGGAACTGACTCCACTGTAGGGGTATAAAAACTTACATCTCTCACATAAGCTAGATATGCGTCACACCCCTTCTCAACCATTCGTCGAGCTTTAATGTCACGACCCAAAATTCTCACCATCGGGACCGTGATGGCGCCTAACATTTCACTTGCTAAGCAAGTCAACGTTAGAGAATCATTAAACCAATCCTTATTTCCATTTAGTAAATAACAATAATTAGCTAAGATGAAATATAGTGAGTGCAGAATAATATAAAAACTGTATTAATTACTACCACCCGGATTTGGAGTCACAATTCACGAGCATTCTATAATTCACTACAAGTAGTAGTGTGAAAGAAATATAACTTTTTGAATGAAAGACATAGTACAACAGAAGGATAGACAGGGACTTCAATGTGTGTGAATGCCGACAGATCTACCTTGAGTCTCCGGATAATGGGTCCAACAGCTAAAATCTCGATCAACCCGAGTCGGTACCAAAATCTGCATAGAAAGTGCAGAGTGCAGTATCAGTACAACCGACCCCATGTACTGGTAAGTGTCGAGCCTAACCTCGACAAAGTAGTGACGAGGCTAAGGCAAGGCACCTACAAATCAACTTGTACAATTTAACAGTGTATATACAAATAATAGTAATGAAGAGCTAGACAGTAAATATCGGGAGGGGGAAACATGCTGGGAGAAATGTGAGATAAAGAACTACAGTAGAATGATAACTTGAACAACCAATATACTATGAATCAACAGAAACAGCGAATACAGTATAGGAAAAATAAATGCACGGCATCACCCTTCGTGCTTTTACTCTCAAACTCGCCATAAAAAGCAATAGAAACGGCATGGTATCACCCTTCGTGCATTAACTCTCATATCATGGCACGACATCACCCCTTGTGCATTAACACTCACAATATGGCACGCCATCACCCTTCATGCTTTTACACTCACAATATGGCACGGCATCACCCTTCGTACTTTTACACTCACAATATGGCACGGCATCACCCTTCGTACTTTTACACTCACAATATGGCACGACAACACCCTTCGTGCATTAACACTCTCCCTTACCATAATGCAATGAACAATTAACAACATGGAGATAACATAACAAGTACAAGCCAACATTTGGTTCCACAATATCAATCTCAATTTTGACATAAATACTCAATTATCACCAGACAATCCTAAACATGATAAGAATGATCAATTTAACAACACTAGTATAAACATGTAGCAATTAGGCATAGGAAAGAGACAATATAAGAAAAAAGGAAGCAAATAGGGAAAACCGGTAAATTGGTGGCGCATAAGTATTCGTCACCTCACATATACGCTGCTCACATGAATTTCACATAACAAATAGTCTGAGGTTCCTAATTCCCTCAAGTAAAATTTAGACACAACACTTACCTCACTTCGAAGGCCACTTAATACTCAATCACAATGTTTCCTCTAGAATGCACCTCCAAACCACTCGTATCTATTCAAAACCGACTAGAAAATATCAAATCTAAAGGAATCAATTACATTGCATAAATTTAGATTTCTCAAATTTTCCTCCAACAAGTCAAAAATGGACCCCGGGCCCGCTTGGTCAAAACCCGAGGTTCAGACCAAAATCCATTTACTCATTCACCCCTAAGCCCCGGATATATAATTGGTTTTGGAATCCGAACCCCTAATTCTACCATCAAAACTCTAGATTTTAGGTTGAAATTTATGAAATGGAATGGGTAATTGAAAGAAAATGGTTTATAATCACTTACCAACACTTTGGGAAAGAAAATAACTCCTGAAAATCGCCTCTAGTCTCTTTGGTTCTTGAAAATGTGAAATAATGGTTATGTCCCATTTCAATTCTGTTTTAAGTGCTAGGCGACAGTGTTCATCGCGTTCGCGAGAACATTGTCGCGTTCGTGAAGAGTATAGGCTGCAAAGCCTTCGCGTTCACGAGACCTTGCTCGCGTTCGCGAAAGCTACTCCCCCTAACTTCGCGTTCGCGAGACATTACTCACGTTCGCGATGAAGTAAAGACCGACCCTCCCCCATGTCCCAAATGCTTCGCGTTCGTGATGAGCCGGTCGCGTTCGCGAAGGGTAAATCCCCCATCACTTTCGCGTTCGCAACCAGGCCTTCGCATTCTCGAAGAGTACAAATAAGCCATCCCACTTTCTACTTCGCGTTCACGAGAATGCTGTCGCAAACGCGAAGAAGAGAACCATAAGGCACCAGAATCTGCAAACAACCATATTTTCCAAAGTCCAAACATCCCGTGGCCTATCCGAAACTCACCCGAGCCCTTGGGGATACAAACCAAACATGCACACAAGTCTAAAAATATCATACGAACTTGCTCGCATGATCAGATCGCCAAAATAACACATAGAACTACGAATGTAGCACCAAATCAAATGAAATTCTCAAGAACAATTTAAAATCTCTATCTTCACCACGGAACGCCCGAATCACGTCAAACCAACTTCGTTTCTCAGCATATTTCACAGATAAGTCATAAATATTATATTGCACCTATACCGGGCTCCAGGACCAAAATACGGACCCGGTATCAACCAAGACAAACATTAACCAATTCTTAAAAATAATTAATTTTCATCAAAAATTCATAACTCGAGGTAGGGACCTTTGAATTCGATTTCGGGTATATGCCCAGGTCCCATAATTCGATACGTACCCACCAGGACTGTCAAAACACGGATCCAGGCCTGTTTACCAAACATATTCACCGGAGTCAACTAAAATCAACTTTAAGGCAAAAATTCTTATTTTCATCAATTTTCAACATAAAAGTTTTCCGGAAACACTCCCGGACAGCGCACGCAAATCGAAAAGGGTAAAAATTAGATTTTTAGGGCTTAAGAGTGTAGAATCGAGTTCTAAAACATAAGATAACCTTTTGGGTCATCACATTCTCCACCTCTAAAATAACCGTTCGTTCTCGAACGGACATAGTAAAGTACATGAGTTGGTGAAAAGGTGGGGATATCTACTCCGCATATTGGACTCGGACTCCCAAGTAGTTGCCTCAACAGGCTGATCTCTCCACTGCACTCGAACTGAAGGGTAACTCTTTGATCTCAACTGGAGAACTTGCTGGGCTAGAATAGTCACCGGCTGTTCCTCTTAAGTCAAATCCTTGTCCAACTGGACAGAGCTGAAATCTAACACATGGGACAGATCGCCGTGATACTTTCGACGCATGGACACATGGAATACCGGATGAACTGATGATAACCGCAGTGGCAATGCAAGCCTGTAAGCCACCTCTCCTACCCTCCCTAGAATCTCAAAAGGTCTGATATACCTAGGGCTCAACTTGCCCTTCTTTCTGAATCTCATTACAGCCTTCATGGGTGATACACGAAGCAACTCTCTCTGACCATGAATACAACATCACGAACTTTGCGGTCGGAATAACTCTTCTGCATGGACTGAGCTATGCGAAGTCGATCCTGAATAATCTTGACCTTGTCCAAGGCAACCTGTACTAAGTTTGTGCCCAACATATAATGCCTCATAGGGATCCATCTGAATGCTCGACTGGTAGTTGTTGTTGTTGGCGAACTCTGCAAGGGGCAAGAACTGATCCCATAATCCTCCGAAGTCTATAACACATTCGCGAAGCATGTCCTCTAAGATCTGAATAGTGCACTCGGACTGCCCGTCCATCTGAGGATGAAATGTTGTGCTCAACTCAACCCGTGTACCCAACTCACACTGTACTGCCCTCCAGAAATGCGAGGTAAACTGTGTACCTCGATTGGAAATGATAGACTCGGGCACACCATGAAGATGGACGATCTCATGAATGTAAATCTCTGCCAACCGCTCCAAAGAATAGGTAACTGCCTTAGGAATGAAGTGCGCTGACTTGGTCAGCCTATCCATAATGACCCAAACTGCATCGAACTTCCTCTGAGTCCGTGGGAGTTCAACAACAAAATCCATAGTGATACGCTCCCACTTCCACTCAGGAATCTCTATCTTCTGAAGAAAACCACCAAGTCTCTGATGCTCGTACTTTACTTGATGGCAATTTAGACACCAAGCTACTTATGCAACTATGTCTTTCTTCATCTTCTTCCACCAATAATGCTTCCGCAAGTCCTGATACATCTTGGCGGTGCCTAGATGAATAGAATATCGGGAACTGTGGGCCTCCTTAAGAATCAACTCACGAAGTCCATCCACATTAGGCACACAAATACGAACCTGCATCCTCAAAACTCTATCATCTCTAACAGTAACCTGGTTAGCACCACCATTCCGCACTGTGTATCTAAGGACAAGTAAATGAGGATCGTCATACTGCCGATCTCTGATGTGCTCAAACAAAGAAGACTGAGCAACTGTACAAGCTAGAACACGGCTGGGCTCAGAAATATCCAACCTCACGAACTGGTTGGCCAGGGCCTGAGCATCCAATGCAAACGGTCTCTCACCAACTGGAATATATGCAAGACTACCCATACTAGCTGACTTTCTACTCAAAGCATCGGCCACCATATTGGCCTTCCCGGGATGACACAGGATGGTAATATCATAGTCTTTCAATAGCTCCAACCACCTCCTCTGCCTCAAATTGATCTCCTTCTTCTTGAACAAATACTGCAAGCTCCGATGATCCGTGAATACCTTAGATGGCACGCCGTAAAGATAGTGCCTCCAAATCTACAGCGCGTGAATAATGGTTGTAGCTCTAGATCATGAACAGGGTAATTTTTCTCGTGAACCTTCAGCTGCCGTGAAGCATATGCAATAACCTTGCCACCATGCATCAATACCGCACCTAGAGCAATACGAGATGCGTCACAATATACTGTATAAGATCCTAAACTTGTAGGTAGCACCAATACCGGTGCCGTAGTCAAAGTTGTCTTGAGCTTCTGGAAGCTCGCCTCACACTCGTCTGACCACCTAAACGGGGCACCCTTATGGGTCGACCTGGTCAACGAAGCTGCTACGAATGAAAACCCCTCTATGAATCGACGGTAATAACCTGCCAATCCCAAGAAACTACGGATATCTGTAGCTGATGTGGGTCTAGGCCAGTTCTGAACTACCTCATTTTTCTTAGGATCCACCTGAGTATGCTCTGCTAATACAACGTGACCCAAGAAAGCAATTGAACTCAACCAAAACTCATATTTCGTGAACTTAGCATATAACTGGTTGTCTCTTAGAGTCTGAAGAACGATCCGAAGGTGCTGCTCATGCTCCTCTCGGTTGTGGGAGTAGATCAAGATATCATCAATAAACACAATAAAAAAGGAATCTAAGTAGGGCTTGAACACCCGGTTCATCAAATCCATGAATGCTGCTGGGGTGTTTGTCAGCCAAATTACATTACTAAAAACTTATAATGCCCATACCGAGTCCGAAAAGCTGTCTTAGGGACATCGGATGCTCTAATTCTCAACTGATGGTATCCATATCTCAAATCAATCTTCGAAAATACCTAGGCACCCTGAAGCTGATCAAATAAATCATCAATTCTTGGTAATGGATACTTGTTCTTGATGGTGACTTTGTTCAACTACTGATAATCTATACACATCCTCATCGATCCATCTTTCTTCTTTACAAACAACACAGGTGCACCCCAGGGTGAGACACTAGGTCTAATGAAGCCCTTATCAAGCAAATCTTGCAATTGTTCCTTCAATTCTTTCAACTCTGGGGGGGCCATGCATTATGGCGGAATGGAAATGGGCTGAGTGCCCGGGGCCAAATCAATACAGAAATCAATATCCCTGTCGGGGAGCATCCCCGATAGGTCTGCAAGAAACATCATTGGAAACTCGCGAACAACATGCACTAAATCCATGGAAGGCACTTCCGCACTAGAATCACGGACATAAGCCAAATAAGCTAGACATCCCTTCTCGACAATATGCCGAGCCTTCACATAAGAGATAACCTTGCTGGTAGAATGGCCAAGAGTCCTTCTCCACTATAATCAATGTAACCCCTACAAGGCTAAGGTCACCGTCTTGGCATGACAATCTCATAAAATATGATAGGGTGACAGCCAATCCATACCCAGTATGACATCAAAATCAACCATATCAAGAAGTAGAAGGTATACACGAGTGTCAAGACTCCCAATGGTGGCCACACACGAACGATAAACACGATCTACAACAATAGCATCCCCCACTGGTATGGACACATACACAGGAGCACTCATAGAATCACGAGGCACAATAAATATGAAGCAAAATAGGATGACACATAGGAGTAAGTAGACCCCGGATCAAATAGAACTAAAGCATCTCTACTGCAAACTGAAACAGTACCTGTGATAACAGCGTCAGATGACTCAGCCTCAGGCCTGGCTGGGAAAGTATAACATCGGGGCTGGGCCCCACCACTCTGAACTACATCCTTGGGATGGCCTCTAACTGGATGGTCTCCACCTCTAACGGCCTGACCTCTACCTCTAATAGTCTGGCCTCTACCTCTAGCTGCCTGACCCCTGCCTCTGGCTGGCTGAGCAGGTGGCGCACCAACTGGTGGTGGAACCATGGCACGAGAACTCTGATGCTGTGAGCTGTCCGTTGCCTGAGGGAAAAATTTAGGAATGTGCCTTGGATCACCACAAGTATAACATAACATCGACTGTTGCGACTGCTGACCCTGTCGACCTGAGTTGCCACCCTAATAACTTTGGAGTGGAGGTGCACTAATAGGAGCTGGTGGTGCGCTATAGGCTAGCTGGTCGGAATAATGGATCTAAGGGCCACGAACACCTGAGGCACCATGGGATGCCTGGAATGCTGAATGAAATAGCCTGGGAGGATGGCCTCCACCAAACGTACCCCTGCCTTTAGATGAGGCACCGCTGAACTCACCAGAATGGCGAGGTTTCTTGTCAGACCCCTTACTTCCCTGAGCAAGAACCATCTCGACTCGTCTAGACAATAGCAGCCGCCTGAAAAGAAATCTCTCTCCCACTCTCCTTATCCATCTGCAATCTGATAGGCTGAGCAAGTCCGTCGATAAACCTCCTCACCCTATTTCTCTCGGTGGGAAGCAGAAGAATAGCATGACGGGCCAAATCCACAAAACGGGACTCACATTGAGTAATAGTCATACTGCCTTACTCGAGATACTCAAACTGACGGCGACACTCCTCTCTCAATGTGATGGGCAGAAACTTCTATAGGAAGAGCTGAGAGAACTGGTCCCAAGTAAGAGCAGGCGACCCATCTGGTCTGGTTAACAAATAATCTCTCTGCCATTTCTTGGCAGAACCAGTCATCTGAAATGCACTAACATAAACCCCATTGGCCTCCACTATACCCATGTTCAGTAGAACCTCGTGACAGCTGTCAAGATACTCCTGGGGATCCTCTGAAGTTGCACCGCTGAAGTGAACTGGGAAGAGCTTGGTAAACCTATCCAATCTCTACAAAGCCTCAGAAGACATAGTTGGCCCATCTTTGGCCTGTGCCACAACAACCGGTTGAACTACTCTGTCTGGCTGTGCTGCTGGAGCCTGATACTGGGGAGCTATCTGCTCTGGAGCGAGAGTAGTGGGAGTCTGGGCTCCTCCTCCAGCCTAAGAGACTGCTGGTGCCATGGGAAATGAACCAATCTGGGCCGCACTCTCCATAAGGCCCACCAAACATACCAAAGCGTCCTGACTTACTGGGGTAGCAATGAACCCCTCCAGAACCTGAGTTGGTCCGGTAGGAACAATCTGGGCTGGAACCTCCTCGTCAAGCTCTATCTAAGGCTCCACTACTGGGGCTGCTGCTCGGCTCTAG
>AWOL01S0026505.1:9570-21650 GCA_000715115.1 Nicotiana otophora | reverse complement strand
GCCCCAGCCTCTCGCGGCTCTAGCAGGGGGCGAGAGGTTCCTGGTCATCAGATCCGCCTGTACGTGTCCTCACCATTTGTGAGAGAATAGAATACAGAAGTTTAGAATTTTTGAAGTCAACAATTTTCGCACGACAAGGAATCAAAGTAGTGAAATTTTCCTAACAGTTCCATAGCCTCCCGAAGATAAGTACAGACGTCTTCGTACCGATCCGTGAGACTCTAATAAACTGACTTATGACTCACGACACCTATGATCCTAGAGCTCTGATACTAACTGTCACGACCTAATTCCCCTCCATATGACGTCGTTACGGCACTTAGTCTCTATGACTAGGTAAGCCTAACATTTGCAGAATAATTAAATGAAAACATAAATTTAACAACTAACTGTAGCAATAACACTGTAATTGAATACCATGCCGCTTGGCATGTACAATAACCAACTCCTTAATATACTACACAGCATTCCCAAAACTCGGAACATCGTGAATCACAAACGACAGAAGGAAAATCTAGTGTCTATATACATCAAAGTCTAACAAAAGAAAAATACATAAGATAATGCACATGGAAAAGAGTAGAAGGGGACTCTGAGGTCTGTGGACGCGGCAGATATACCTTAAAGTCTCCAAAGCTATCCCAGCTCACTAATAGTGCGGCTAATAAGGAGCACATGGATCTGCACACGAAAAAAACATATGTGCAGAGAGTAGCATGAGTACACCACAATCGGTACCCAGTAAGTGCCAACCTAACCTCGATCGAGTAGTGACGAGGTCAGGTCAGGGTCCTACTGATATATATATAATAAAACAAGATAGAATGAAATACCACAGTAAAATAAAGACTGAAATTTAACAAGAATGCAATTATAGAAGACAACAACTCAGTACACAGAGATAACAACAGGGGATTTCCCAAGATATCATTTCGTAGTCCCAAATGTAAATATGCAGGGGATCTACCGGAATACCATTCCGTAGTCCCAAAGTAAATATGCAGAATAGGGGGATCTCCCGGAATACCGTTCCATAGTCTCAAAGTAAATATGCAATACAGGGGGATCTCCCGGAATACCGTTCCGTAGTTCCAAAGTAAATATGTAGTACAAGGGGATCTGCCGGAATAAAGTTCTATAGTTCCAAAGTAAATATGCAGTACCGGAGGATCCCCCGGAATACCGTTCTGTAGTCCCAAAGTAAATATGCAGCCAAACGATAGAATTCAATAGTTACGACACGAAATTCTACAGTTCAACCTAAGTACCAGTTAAGGAAAGACAGGTAAATTCACTACACATACTGCGCGTAGTTCAAGTAAACAGTTAAGGCAAGTAGGCATGCTATTCTAGTCTAGCTAGATACTACACATGCTGATGGAACTCAAATAAGAAGGAAATCAGGTTATTACTTAGTAGAAAGATCGGGTTTTTACACAATTTGCTCGTATACGTACTCGTCACCTTTCGTACACAATGCTCATATATCAAAAATAATAAAAATCATACGGGGAGTTCCCCCACACAGGCAAGCCATTTACCTCGAACCAAGCTCAATCAATCAGTAAGAATGCCTTTTCCATGAATATCCGACTCCGAATGGCCCAAATCTAGCCAAAACTAATTACATATCATAACTACAACTATAATAGACTAATCTAATTAATGAAATCCAGACTTTAACAAAATTTTCGAAATCAGCCCTAAAAGTCAACCTGGGACCACGTCTCGAAATTGGGTAAAAGTCACAAAATATGAACACCCATTCACTCACGAGTTCACTCGTACCAAAATTACTCAAATCCGATACCAAAATCTCGATCAAAACCCCAAAATTCAGCCTAACAATTTTTCTCAAATTTTCACTCCATAATTCGAAATTAAATGATATAATTAATGATAGATTAGTGGGATATAACTAAAATCAAGTGTAGAATCATTACCGAATTGATATCTCTGAAAATCCCTCAAACTGTCGTCCAAATACGAGCTCCCAAACTCAAGTTTTGATAAAAATGGTCAACCCTCATTTTTGAAATGATATAAGTCTGCCCAATGATTCCTTAATCACGATCGCGGAAATAGCCTCGCGATCACGAAGAACAACTTTGTTGCCCAAGAAATTAACTTTGCGCGAATGCGTAAAACACCACGCAAACACGATGCTCTGGCTCTCATACTTATGCGATCGCGAACAACCCAACGCGTTCGCGAAGAGCAAAGCGCGTAGCCCAGCTTTGGTCCACTTAACACTACGCGAACACGACCTTGGCTCTGCGTTCGGGAAGTACCACCTCACATCACTATGTATTCGTATGCCCCTGACTGCAAACGCGAAGAACAATTCCATCCTCTCGTCCCGCTAGCTTACGCGATCGCGGATCACCCCACGTGATCGCATATAAGGAAACCATAACTCAGACACCAAAAAACTTCAACAACCTCCTAAGTCCAACAATCGATCTGTTGGGCATTCCAAACACACCCGAGGCCCCCGGGACCTCAACCAAACATACCAACAAGTCCTAATACAGTATACGAACATAGTCGAGCCCTCAAACCACATCAAACAATGCTAAAATAATGAATCGCCCTCCAATTCAAATTTAAAGAACTTGAAACTTCAAATTTCCAAAACCGATGCCGAATCCTATCAAACCACGTCAGATTGACCCCAAATTTTGCACACAAATCATATTCAATATTACGGACCTACTCTAACTTCTGAAATTGGAATCTGTCCCCGATATCAAAATTTTCACTACTGGTCCAAATCTCCAAAAATTTAACTTTCGCCATTTCAAGCCTAAATGAGCTACAGACCTCCAATACACAATCCGGACACGCCCCTAAGCCCAAAATCACCTAACGGAGCTAATAGAATCGACGTAACTCCATTCTAGAGCCGTATTCACACAGTTCTGACTACAGTCCAAATCCTAAGACTTAAACCTCCATTTAGGGATTAAGTATCTCAAAACACTCCAAAAACCAAAACGAAACCGGCAAGTCACAATAGCAGAAATAGATATGGGAGAAGCAGTAAATAGGGGACCAAAGCTATTACTCTCAAAATGACCGGTCGGGTCCCTACAGGATGAGATTGAAATATTGATGTGATAAGATTATTCTCCTTTATTGGGATGATATTTATGATAGTTGTGAATTGGAAGTGATGAAGGTGACCCACACGGCATATGTGGGAAGGTGGCCTAGCCGATCGGGTGGAGATCGGATGTCATGTCGCGCATATGGTGGTTTCTACTCTTGGTAACACCTTTAATTTCGTATCACGATATCAATCTGCATTGTTCGTGGAGAGATGGACTAGCCAATAGAGCGTGATCGAACTCCATGCTATAAATATGATGGTATATCGGTGCTAATGATCTCCCAACCAAACATAATATTATTTTCGTATTTTGAGAAATTATTATGTTTTAACTTGGCTTTTGGATATCATTGATTGTTACTTGCTACTTCCATGGTTTTCCCCTTCTTATATTTGCATTCTATTCCAAAAGAGGACACTTAGCTTTATACTAGTACTATTACATATGTACTAACACCCCTTTTATCGGGGGCGCTGCATCTTCAATGGATGCGGGTGGTTTGTCAGCGGACAGCCTTGATCCTCATTAATAGTTACTCTCTATCCATCAGGTTTTGGTGATCCCTACTTTGTTTCAGGCCTTACGTCACATGACGTTGTACTTTGTGTTTTGAGGAATAGTTGAGGCCTTGTCGCCGGCACTTCCATACTACTCTTTTGTTGTACTTAGAGGCTCTGTAGACATGTTGTGGGTGGTGTTCGATGTTGGTTAATGAACTAGAAGTGTTGGTATTTAGCAAACATGCTTTCTCTCGTAACTATGGACTTGTAACATTTTGAAAATTGTAAAAATGAATTTCTTTTGAGTAATGAAAAAAGAATGTGGAATATTTTACTCTTCTCATGCTTATCTCTTGTTATTGGTTCTTACATTGTTATTGGATAAGGTTAGTTAAAAGGCATCAAGTAGGATGGCTTGATCGGGGTATCTCGGTTGAGCGTCGGTCGCACTCCCCGAGGTCGGGGTGTGACACTTAGGCTTGCAAGAGTTTGTAAACTTTGTTGTTGGATCAGAGTTGTAGTGAAGTATTTGGAAAAAATTCTACTGGGTAGTAGGTTGTGATTTTTTCACCTTTTGAGCCAGGTGTTTTCCACGTAAAAATACTTGTGTTCTTTACTTTCTACATTTATTATTCCGCAACTATAGTGTAAGGAACACATAAAAGAATCTTCTACAATCTGTGCACATGAAAAATTGGACACCATACAAATCACCTTCCTCCCCCTCCCCCCTCTTGTGTGGTATTAAGTATAAAACATCATCCATATTTGACCCATTTTTTAATGGATAATATGAGTGAATTACTGTTTTCTTTTATTCATTTTGCCACCTCTACCCATAACTTTAAAAATCTACAATTTCACTAATATTTTCCACCACTATGCAAATAAATAGCTGAATATACCTCATGTGTTTATAATAACAATTGATGCACCTACGAAAGCAAGAAAAGTAAATTAACAAATGAGTGATTCCTAAATATGCAACACATCGTAAGAAATCTAGCTCATAACTATCTTGAGATCTAATCCCTTTAATTCCAGAATTCTGTATCTACCATTCTTGTGAAAGATGTCTGCTTTATGATAAAAAATAAATGTCTACCCATAAGTAATTAAATCTCAACTCCTAGCAAGTGAAATTTTTACACCACTTTAGAGATTGTCACGGCCCGAAATTTCCACCTTCAGAATCGTGATGGAGCCTAAAATTTCACTTGCTAGGCAAGCCAACGCTAAAATAATCTTAACCAATTTTAAGCAAATTAAATTAAATAGAAGTCAATTACTGAAATAAAGTGCGGAAGACCATAAATACTGAATTATCAAAATAAATTCCCGAATCTAATATCACAAATGCACGAGTTACTAGAATAATACAATTAAAGGTTTGAATAAAATTCAAGTTGTTTGAAAGATAATACAGAGTTAAGATAAGATAGAATGGGACTTCAGAACTGCGAATGTTGTGCAGCTATACCTCAAGTCTCCTTTGAGTAGCTGAATCCGAGCACGTCTATGATACGCCGGTGGGACCAACTCCAAAATCTGCACAAGAAGTGCAGAGTGTAGTATGAGTACAACCGACCCCATGAACTTCGTAAGTATCGAACCTAACCTCGACGAAGTAGTGACAAGGCTATGACATGATACGTACGTAAATAACCTGTACAAGTATATACAAATACGAAACTTCAGCAGGAACAGTGTCACATAGCAGCCAATTAATTCATCAACAATAAAATGAGCAACTGATAATATAAAAATGGCATGACACTACCTTTCTTGCTTTTACTCTCATTCCTCCCATAAACTGATAAATAAATAATAGTAATTGGCACGGCATCACCCTTCGTGCTTTAACTCTCTTTTGGCACGGCATCACCCTTCATGCTTTTACACTCTCTGAAATTGGCATGGCATCACCCTTTGTGCATTTACACTCAAAAATGGCACGGCAACGCCCTTAGTGCTTTTACACTCTTCCTTACCATGAAACTAATAATATAAATTCGAAAGAGTATTTAAATGCGGGGATATATCAATCAATTCAATATCAAAATACTGACTTTACCTTCCAAACTATTCAACAATAATTAAATGGATAATAATTTCATGAATAATGATCAAATAATCAATAATAAACTTTAGCAGGAATATCTTAAATAGGCAATTATTCTCGATAAACAAATTCCACACGCATGCTTTGACTCAACCACAACGCATAAGTACTCGTCATCTCACATATACGTTGTACCCGCACAATAAATCACTTAGCAAATAGACAAATAAGTCATACTCCCTCAAGTCAAGGTTAACCACGACATTTACCTCGCTTTGCAAATAAATTTCAAGATTCGAATACACCTTTGCCTCGCGAATTCTTGTACGAAAGCTTCAAATCTAATCACAAACAATTCAACATACTCAACACGAATTGTAGGATCTAATTCTATATGAAATTATAAATCTTCCGAATTAAAAGATGAAATTTATTTTAAAAATTAAAATTGAGACCCACATCTCTAATCCCGAAAAAACACATTACATCTGAGCACCCGTTCGATTACGAGTTCAACCATACAAAAATTATCGAATCCCGACATCGGATTGCCTTTCAAATCCTCAATTAAAGTTGTTTTCGAAGATTTCTTCCATTTTCAATCTAATCTTTACCCATTTGAACTCAACAATCTTCCTATAACCTTGTTGGTACAAACATGTATAACTAATACTCTCGCATGCAAGAATCACACTCACAACCACCCATCTTTACCCAAACTCGAAATTGAAGAATAGGGGTTAGAACCTTACCTCTTGGGTGAAGATCTTGTGATAATTCCTTATTGGATTTCAAAGCTTGAACAAGATTTTTGATGAACAAAGCACTTGAGCTTCTTCCTCTCTCTAAAACACTCTCACTTCTCTCTAAAATCATAAGATAATTGCCCCAAAATACGTCCCAAAGCCTATTTAAAAATATGGGGTCGAGTTATGAAATTAGGGAAACTAACCCTCCGAAATCGGGTTTGCGGTTATATAATGGACCGCAGAATGGGTATGCGGGTCGCACAATGCATCGTAGAATAGGTGCCAAGAAATGGGCTTCTCTGGACCGGTCTGCGACCAGTTTTGCGGTTGCATAACCACTTTTGCGATCGCATAATGGTTATGCGATCGCAGATTTGGCCGCAAACGCGCATTCTACCAGCCTTCGGTAATTTGGTCATAACATCTTGTAAGAGTGTCCAAATGACAAACAGTTTGAAGCGTTAGAAATTAGACTCGAAGATATTGTATCTTATTGGTAGATCATCATATAATTCCTTATATATAGGTAGATATGCCCGTTCAAATTTGGTCTTGTGCGTAACCATTTGAAAATTTAGTCCATTTTATAATTTTCCAACTTGACTTAGACTTAGGCCTCTCCTTAGACCTCACATCACTTATAATATGCCTCGTACACTTGTTATCATATCCAATTGGTATCCATAATATTACTAATCCTCAAATGAGAAGTAGAGTCTGCCATCAAATACATAACATAACTTATCTCTTCCTTCACCCATTTCAATTTCCCGAATATTTACTAACTCCCAAAATTTTCAAATATTTTGCTAGAGTTTCCTTTGTAACTGGGCCTATCCACCTGCCATAGAATCCCAGAAACCAATCCTAACAACATATACATAATCCAATTAACGTGACACAACATGAAAACAATACTAACAATGGCATCATAAGTAATATATTACTAGAAAAGGGACACCATTAACATCAACTATTTAGGTGATACGTAACTCATAGCAGGTAAGTTCTCAACATCTTCATAGAACACATAAATAAACGTTTAAATTAAAGATGACATTTTTGGGTCGTCACAGAGGTATATGAGTGAGCAAAGCTGTCACGACCCAAAATCCATTAAAGGTCGTGATGGTGCCTAACACCGTTGTCAGGCTAGCCAACCATAATTAATTAACTTAATTACTCATTTTAAAAATTTTGAATCGTAATTTCCTTCAATCAAATAGTAAAAGATAAAACTCACAAAGTAAGTGATAAATATTTTCTCAAGTAAACCCATAACTACTCCCAAAACCCGATGTCACAAGTGCATGAGCATTTACTAAGGAGTAAAATAAAATACAGCATCTGTCCGGAATACAAATTGGACAGGAAAACTATAAATAACTCTGAAAGAGACTCTGCTAGCTGCGGATCGTAATATAGAATGCAGCTCATCTAAGTACCCGCATTAACCACACCTATGCACCCATAAGGCCGCTAGACATATATGTGCCTGCACAAAAAAGTACAGAAAGTATAGCATGAGTACATAACAACGTATACCCAATAAGTATCAAGCCTAATCTCGAAGAAGTTGTGATGAGAGGTCGACTTTGACACTCACTAAGGGTCAATAATATTAAAATAAAAATATTTAAATAAACATGATTTAAGTGAACAACAACAATTTCTTTAATAAGCAGAAATAATTAATTCTTTCGATTCCAATAATTTTGAATTTATCAATTAGCTTCACAAGCTGCAATAAAATATCAAGGTATCGTGTAATTATTATTATTGGGCAGAATTTCTGCTATGGCCGTATGGCCCAATCCAGAGTGTCATGTACACTCCCGAGGGACGTGTGGCACGATCCATAGATGCATCTATACTGCCGAGGCGTTCGGCCCGCTCCACAAGAAAGGAGGTCATTTTCTTATGAACCTTCGGAATGAGAAGATATTACAAGATTAACACATAAGGATGTACAGTTTCCATTAACAATCAAATATTTTGCACAAGAATTTAAATATGTGAAATTTCAGCCTCTTACTATTTTCTCTAACAATTTACAATATAATTCTAAAACCTTAATTAAATAAAGGATACAATTATCACAAGTAATTCATGATTTGAGTCCTAAACTACCCGAACATAGCAATATTAGTAGCTACGCACGGACTCTCGTCACCTCGTGTGTACGTAGCCCCCACAATTAGCAACAATTATTAATTTAAATCACCTCTGGGGTAAATTCTCTCTTACAAGGTTAGACAAGAGATTTACCTTGTCTCAAAGTCCACTTCCCGATCACTACGTCGCGTTAAATTCTCAATTCGATGCCGAAAAATCTAAAACTATCCAAATATTATACAAAATAATTAATACATGCTCAATAATTTAAAATTAGACTAGTAAATTAATTACCCAACCCAAAATTGTAAAATACTTAAAATTCACTCCGGGCCCACGTGCCCNCATTTGACTTAAACATTATTAATGATTTATATCCAAGGTAATATAAAATTTATTAACTGCTTTTTAAATTTCTCTAACAAGTTCTAATATAATTTAGGCATTTTAATTTAACAAGTATAGTGCAAAATTCCAAATAGTTCATGAATTGGGTCATAATACCCGGAAAATAGCGTAATAGTAGCTACGAACAGATTCTCGTCACCTTGTACATACGTAACCCCCACAATTAGAAACAAATATTTATTTAAAATAACTATGGGGTAAATTCCCTCTTACAAGGTTAGACAAGAGACTTGCCTTGTCTCAAATTTTACTTCCTGATCACAATTCCGCGTTAAAGTCTCAATTGGTGCCGAAAAATCTGAAACTAGCAAAATGTTATATAATTTAATCCATAAATACTCAAAATTGCATAATTTATCTATTAGAGTAATTATCCGACCCAAATTGGTAAAATTCCTAAAATTTACCTCGGGCCCACGTGCCCGGATTCCGAAAATGTTCGGAGGAAATCGTTACCCATAATCTCAAGAACTCAAATATACAATTTCCATCCAATTCCATAACCATTTTCGTGGTTAAAATCTCATTTTTATCAAAACCTAGGTTTTTTTTTATCTAAAACCTTGATTTTCATGATTTACAGGTTATAATCTACCCATAATCGATGTAATTAACTCAAAGTGTGTAGAATTAACTTACCTTCAAGTTGCTAGTTGAAATCTCCTCTCAAGAAGCTCCAAAAATCGTCCAAGAATGAAGAAATGAGCAAAACTGCTCAAACCCCCCGTTTTAACACTCGCTGCACAGTGATCTTCGCGCCCGCGTTGGGAAACACCGCGCCTGCGATGATTTCTTCGCACCTGCAGTTGTCGCACCCGCGGCAAAACTCTTGCGCCTGCGATGGATTTCTTCGCTCATGCGGTCTTTGCACCCGCGGTTAGCCCATGCATTTCTGCTTCTGCGACTCATGCCTCGCTTCCGCGCGCTCGCACTTTCGGCCCTTTTTCGTGCAGGTGCAATCGCACCAGATACCCAGCTGCTTCAGCTCCTCCTCCAAATCCAAATTCGATCTGTTAAGCATCTGAAACTCCCCCGAGGCCTCCGGGACCCCATCCAAACATACCGATGAATCTTAAAACATCATACGAACTTAGTCGAGCCTTTAAATCATATCAAACAATGCTAAAAACACGAATCACCCTCCAATTCAAACTTAATTAACTTTGAAACTTCAAACTTCTACAATCAATGCCGAAACCTATCAAATCACGCACGATTGACCTCAAATTTTATACACATATCATAATTGACATTACAACTTACTCCAACTTCCGAAATCGGAATCCGAACCTGATATCAAAACGTCCACTCCCGGTCAAACTTCTTAAAAACCTTCAAATTTTTAACTTTCGCCAAATGACTTCGAAATGACCTACGGCCTCCAAATTAACATCCGAACGTGCTCCTAAGACCAGAAGCACCATACGGAGCTATTTTTAGGCTCGGAATCCCAAACGGACATTGTAATATTAAAATACACTTCAACCCAAATTTATAAAAACTCTTCCAAAATGCCAATGTTTCACAATAAGCGTCGTAAAGCTCCCGGATCATCCAAAATCCGATTCGGGCATACGCCCAAGTCCACAATCATCATACGAACCTATTAGAACCTTCGAATCCCAATTCTGAGGTCGTTTACTCAAAAGTCCAACCTTAGTCAATTCTTCCAACTTAAAGCTTCTGAAATGAGGATTTTCTTTCCAAATCAACTCCGAACTTTCCAAAATTAAATTCCGACCACACGTACAAGTCACAATACCTGAAGTGAAACTTCTCAAGGCCTCAAACTGCAAAATAACGCGTTAGGGCTCAAAACCACCGGTTGGGTTAATTCCAGAATTTTGTATCTACCATTCTTGTGAAAGATGTCTTCTTTATGATAAAAAATAAATGTCTACCCATAAGTAATTAAATCTCACCTCCTAGCAAGTGAAATGTTTACACCACTTTAGAGGTATATGAGTGAGCAAAGCATTCGTTCTACTATTTTGTAATCTTAAGTTAACGTAAAGAAGAAAATGTTTCTTTTAAATCGAGTATTGGATCGACGCAATTCAACAAAAGCTAACGAAATGGTGAATGTAGAATGTTCGAGTTTGAGTTTCATTGTTACTCGATAAATCGGTTGATATTAGATTGCAGAATGGATAGATATATGTTGGGGGAAAGTTATGGTATTTTGAATCATTGTTTCGAAATTATTTCCTGCATCCAAAGATAGTAGCCTTATAGCTCTACTTTTCGAGAGTAAATTGCTTGACTAAGATTAGTCGTGTATCTTTTTTGTTATTATAAAAAAAATTCTTTTTGCATTTTCCAAAAGAAAATATAGAAGATTAAAACCGTAAACTTTATTCGTAATTGGTGTTTACACAAAATCAATCTATGCGACATATAAATGTCTTTCATTCATATAGTACATTAAAACCAATATATGCTAGGCACTTATCTTTTATTCACATATTTATTGCTTAATATTGGTTAAGTTATGTATTTTGCTAATAATTTAGAAGGTAAAAATGCATTTTACCTTAAGCTTGTTAACATTGATCTTCATGGTCGTATTAGTTTATTAAATTTGATAGATAAATAAAATACTTTTACATTTCCTAAGCAAGGAATTGATAAAATGTAAATATTGGAGCCTTTAACGAGAAGGAAAGATTACTCTTTGATCTCAATAATTAACTATTGACTAATCTAACTTGAAGGAAAACGAGAGTCCATTGAAGTCCAAATAGAACTTTAGGGCATGGATGTTGATAGAAGCTGGAATATATTAGTTATTATATATACATAATCACTAGTTGTACCATTTTTGTTCTTATCACATTCTTGGTCAATACCCTAAAATCTGCCTAAACTATACAACCTTTATCAGTTACCTACTTAAACTATCGTCTGTCTCCGAAAACCTCCGAACTATATCCCCCTTTATAATAAAACCCCCTCGTCGCATTCTTACTAGTGCGTCTAATACACTCTCCAAATTATTTTTAAAATCTATCACGTGGCAATCTATGTGAATATTTATTTATCTTAATCTAAAAAATAGACTCAGTTAAGATTTTAATACATTTTATTATATCATTGTAAACAATTACATGGTGAAAAGAAAAAAAAATGGGGG
>AWOL01S0026502.1:0-11994 GCA_000715115.1 Nicotiana otophora | reverse complement strand
GGAGTACTAAGATTTAGTGCTACGATGATCTACGTATAGATGTTTTACCTCTTCATCTTTGGCGTCTTTCCACATTATCGATGATCCTTACTCGCATCGCGGTAATCCTTCTGTACCAAGGATAACAAAATTTCTTACTCGCGAGGGTGACACTTAGTGGAACTGGCACATACAGTCCCTTAAGCTTAACTTTGCTCACCTTGCTTGCTTTAGGGAAGCGTCTTCCTAAATGACCTTTTAAGGGTATTCTCCTGTCGTCCATTCTATTATCGCCGGGACGCAGTCTCTGAAATTCTCATGATGCCGACTATTAGTCAGTCCCTAGTTTATGCTTAGTTTATCTTGTTCATCAGTCCATGCTGATTCCTTATTACTCTGGGTCTAATTTTTCCTTTTGGTAGTCGCGTTGGAGTCACGAACTTATTTCTCAAAATGAGGATAAGACTTTATGTCTTATACTCTTTTGTTGTCTCAAGGTCTATCACCTCTCGTCGTTTCCTTCACTTGACTATAGACTCTGTAATATTTTCATTTTATTGAATCTACCGTTGTCATCCATGTATCACCTCTTACTCATAATGCTTCATTAACTCTCTTATTATTTCCCTGCTAATATATTTGTTTATCACTTTATTCTGAAACTTCAACAAGACATTCTTTTGCTTTTAGCTCTTCTTGCTCCATCCCCTGGCTCTTCGGGTTGCCTAACATTCGCGCTCTCCTAGGGACGGGAGTCACACTAAGATAATATTTATCCCTTCCAGGCTTCCAGTGCCTATCTTTGTCGTACTTATATCTAGCTGTACTATTTTATAGTGCACCATCTGGGCGTGTCATACCCTTCTTCACCTTGCTTGTTTTACTTATTAAAACCTATAGTTTCCTTCTGAATCACTCATTGCTTTTCACCATTTGGGTGGATAGATATTCATGCCTTAGGCTCCTTATCAAGAATCTTACACCTTTTAGTACACACATGATCTGCTGAAGACCTCACATTTACTCATCACAAGCATGATGCAAAATCGAGTTCCTCTAACTCAACTCTTCCACAGCTATATCTTTTACCAATAATCTTTCTGGATGTAGGTATTGTTGTATTACGTATATAATAGAATTTAGGAATATGAATTTCTACGATAGAGTTGTACCACACGATCTAGAGTAAGAAGAAAGAGTGAGAGTCCTAAATGCCTTGTTGCCTCCTACTTATAGGTGTGGTGCACAACACACCTATAAATAAGACTCTACTAGACACGGCTTGTAGACTCCCTAAGATAGAACCTGGCTCTGATACAACTTTTGTCACGACCCAAACCGATGGGCCGCGACGGGCACCCCGTACCTTACTCAACCAAGTACCAACATAACGTATCTTTTCGTATCATGCTATCATAAGTAAATGAGACAGAAAGGCTACCATACGATAAGTAGAATAAAATATGTAATACCAACTTATACATCAGATATACGGGCCTATACTCCCAAATGATTACTCGTACACTAAACATAGGCCGACAAGGCCATACATTCTATTACGTACATGACATATGTCTACAAGCCTCTAAGAGTACATAACCGTCATAAGGTCGGGACAGGGCCCTGACATACCAGTCAATACATGTCTAAATCATACTAACCAAATAAGCAACTCCGAAGCAAATGGAGTGCACTAACATCTCCTGCTAAGCTGATAGCCTACTTGGAGGACTCTCAACCTATCTATCGAGACCTGCGAGCATGAAATGCAGTGTCCCCAGGCAAAAGGGATGTCAGTACAAATAATGCACCGAGTATGTAAGGAATGAAAATCAGTAAACAATAGACATGAGAGAAACATGAAGTAAAAGACTCAACATGTAAATCTGAATAGCTCTGTGAATCATTTAATATTATAATGTCATGCATATGCATATAAATGTCATGTCGTGCATAGGTACATGTGTTCATAACATCATCAAGCCTCTGAGGGCATCCCATCATATCATCTCGGCAACTGCGGGCAGAATCATCAACGTATACTAGCTGATTAGGTGGCGGTGCGTATATAACGTCGTAACCTTTTCTCATATCCCATATACATATTTATACATATATATACGTGTATATAATGCCATCTGTTCATGGGTCAATGTACATGTATAAATGAATGTAATGCATAAAACATATGTCACTATAAACTTTCGGAATGTCATAAGTATATTATGCCTCTGATTAATATCATGAAATAAACTTTATCAACTTACATATTTTCTGAGACCCATGAACAGAAGATGTAACAATAAGACACATGGGAATTCAAGAGCATAGGCACCGCTAATACTTCTATGAATCGAGTCATTTATAAAAGTTGTGCATTTGCTCGTTTCGTTTGTAGCATATGGATAATGCAAAAAAGAATGAAGGGATAGGCTTAACATACCTGAACCGAATCTCTTGACAATCCCTCTAACACATGTCTTTTTGCGACAAAACACGTGATGACAAGATCGGTGTAGGGAAAGATCCGTATAATATTCTTGAGAAAGATTGCACCGTACTCCCTTATAATTGCAAAATCTCACATTGCTTAAGATGCTATGAAATCTTGTTGAATTGCCATGAAATCTTGTTGAAGATGCTAAAATTATCACGTTGATTTGAATTGGTGAAGTTCTTGCGTTGCTTATATGATATATAATATGAAGATTCATATTAGTATGGTTTTAACGTTACTTATATAGCTTGTTCATGAATTTGAGATATCTTATATATGGATACGGGCCATCTTTATGTGGTGGCTTAACAACATAATCCAAATGACTTAATCTTGCCACATAGACCATGATGAATTAAGAGTCATAAAGTTTTGGGTGGCTTGCTACCACATGGGGTTTTTGATTTATCCAAAGATTTTAATTAATCTCCCACTAAAAATCCATAATTACCCAATTATCCACACAATTAAGAATTATCTCAAATTACTTAAAATACTACTCACTTTTATTACACTTTATAAATCTTGCTATCATGGCCATGTGGTACCTTGTATGGCACTAGTCCATTAATGCCGGGTGTTATAGCTCGGACCGCATTCTATTCCAAATTGACAACCTTCAATGAAACTCATTTTCGTTGATTCGATTACCCTTTAATCTTCACGACACTTACTTATCGCCCTTTATAAATAGAATAAATGCTTATAACCAAAAACAATAATATCATTCCCGAGTCTGCGTCGATTAACTTACGACGAAACTTTGATGTACGAAAATACGGGATTGGGACGTAACATCTCATTTCCGAGCTTATTACAATTTGCATATGACATACTTCCACGTATGAAAACATGGGGTATAACATCAAGTCATGTCCAAATGTGTTTATTCGAACTAATGCTATGCTTGGTAAGTGTTTCCAATATGTTTTGAGCTCTTACATAATCATGAGCTGAAATGGTGTATTCCCCTTTTGAGACAAAAGTATTTAAAGAATAAATGGTGCGTTACCCAATTATGATTTTAACTTGTGCTTCGACTTCTAATCATTTTGCTCAATTTCTTGGAAAGAAATCCATTGTATTTAAAGTCTTCATTGCCAATGAACCTAAAGTTGTGATTTTATATGTTGATATTTCTGATGATGATCCATGAAAGGAAAGCTATGAAAGCGTGGAATAGGAAATCCGTTTGTCTAGGGATGAAATGCTATGCTCAGCTCTACCTATGTACCCAACTCTTGCGGCTTTACTATAGTAAATTGCGATGTGAACTGAGTTCCTCAATCCGAGATAATAGATATGGGAACACCATGAAGGCGAACAATATCACGAATATAAATCTGAGCCAACTGCTCAGAAGAGTATATATCACGACTGGAATGAAGTGTAAAGAATTGGTCAGTCTATCCACAATGACCCATACTACATCAAATTTCCTCAAGGTCCGTGGAAGTCTAACTACAAAATGCATGGTGATATGCTTCCACTTCCACTCTGGAATGTCAAGCCTGTAAAGCAAACCACCCGGTTTCTGATGCTCGTACTTCCCCTGCTAGCAGTTCAACACCATGCAACATAATCAACAATATCATTCTCCATCCTTCGCCACCAATAGTGCTGCCTCAAATCTAGTAAATCTTTACGGCACTCAGATGAATGAAATACTGTGAACTGTGGGCCTTCACAAATATCAAATATCGCATCCCATCCACATTTGGCAGACAGAACCGACCCTGCATCATCTCCAACAGTATCTTCCTTGGCATCACCATGTTGCACCATGACCTTCAGGACAAGCAAGTAAGGATCATCACACTGGCATACTAAAACAAGAAGGACAGTGAAACCACACAAGCAAGAACCTTGCTGGGCTCCAAAATAACCAACCGATTGGTCAAAGCCTGAACATCCAATGCTAACGTTCTCTCCCCTACTGGAATAAGCAAGACTCCCCATGCTCTTAACCTTCCTACTCAATGTATTGGCCCCCCCATTGGCCTTCCCCGGATGTTAAAGAATTGGTGATATCATAGTCCTTTAATAGTTCTAACCACCTCCATTGCCTTAAGTTCAGATCCTTTTGCTTGAACAAGTGATGTAGACTCCTGTGATATNGTGATGTCATAGTCCTTTAATAGTTCTAACCACCTTTGTTGCATCATTTTGCTTGAACAAGTGATGTAGACTCCTGTGATATTTGAACAACTTATAAGACATGCCATAGAGATAGTGCCTCAAAATCTTCAATGCGTGAACAATGGTTGCCAAATCCAAATCACGTATAGGGTAGTTCTTCTCATGGGGCTTCAACTAACATGAATCATATGCAATAACTCTACCGTCCTACATCAATACACATCCAATGCAAATCCGCAAAGCATCACAATAGACTGTATAAGAACCTGATGTTGAAGGCAAAACCAGAACTGGAGCTATGGCAAACACAGTCTTGAGCTTCTGAAAGCTCTCCTCACACTCATCAGGCCACCTGAGGGCACCCTTCTGGGTCAATCTAGTCAAAGGTGTAGAAATGGACGATAAACCATCCACAAAATGACGGTAATACCCGACAAAACTAAGAACACTGCCAATCTCAATAGCAAAAAATGGTCTAGGCCAACTCTGAAGTGCCTCCACCTTATTCAGATGCAGCTTAATCCCCTCACTAAACAACACATGTCCCAAAAATTCCACTGAATCAAGACAATAATCACACTTGAAGAATTAAGTGTGGAGCACAATCCTTAGATACTGCTCATGATCCTTCTGGCTACGTGAATACACCAATATGTCATCAATGATAACTATGAAGAAGGAATCTAGATAGGGTTGAAATACACTGTTCATCAAGTGCTAAAAGGTTGTTGGGGCATTGGTCAGCTTAAAAGACATTACGAGAAACTCATAGTGACCATAGTGGGTCCTAAAAGTTGTCTTCAAAATATCTGAAGGCTGAATCGTCAACCGATGATACCCTGATCTCAAATCAATCTTCTGGAACACCCTATCACCCTCAAGCTGATCAAACAAATCATCAATATAAGGTAGTGGGTACTTGTTCTTGACAATAACTTTGTTCAGCTGCCTATAATCAACACACATCCTTATAGAACTATCCTTCTTCTTCATAAATAGAATCGGTATACCCCAAGGGGACACACTGGGCCTGATGAGCCCCTTAACAATAAACTCCTAAAGTAGTCCCTTCAACTCCTTCAACTCAATAGGTGCAATGCGGTACTGTGAAATAGACTTTACCCTCTGCTAGCAATTATCTCATATTAAATAAGGGGTATAATCTCATCCCAATTAAGGAAAATAATTTCACCATATCAATATGGGGATTTACCCCTCAAAAACTCATACACCGACACGTGTAGTTTTAGAGTTAGGTTATTTCAATCTACCCTTCCTCCGTGACTAATGATACTCCCAAAAATATTTTTGTTTTGCATACAAAGAAAACATAAATACAAATACATTAACCTCATAACCTTTCACACCATATATAGCTTCATTAGTACTTTCAGGCATTCACAACATAATTATTTCATTGGCTCTCTTGGCCACACATATGATTCTTCATTCATGGCATGATGGTCGTATCTCGTATTCCACATTTTCATTTCTTTACTTTCAAGGATCATTATCGTACACATCAACATATGGAATTTTCCGAAAATCACAAGCAGTTGAAGCACGATTTAAAATCATAAACGAATGATACACCACTTATTCTTGAAATACGTTTTCCCAAAGGGCGACACTCAATTTCAACTTATGAGTATGTAAGAACTCAAATCACATTGGAGATGTTTATAAAAGATAGCATGGTGAGTTACGACTAAAACAGTGATTTAAATCATAGGTATTAGTTCAAACAACGATATTTTAACACGACTTGAGTACATAAGCCTTTAGGCAATTCTATTTTCATAGTAAATTTAAAATAGTTGATTCAAGGCTCATTTCAAAAATCTTTCACACAACATTTCATCTCACTGGCACCATTGGCCACAAGTATAACTATCATTATTGGCACGGTGGCCACACTTTATATCCCCAACTCACTTCTTTTCCTTTCAAGCATCTTTATGGATTATCAAAAATGAGAGCATTTGAAATCAAGGCTTTAAGTATAAAAATGAGCATTAGGGGTATTAGGCGCATCGAGTATTCTTTCCAAGTTTAGCATAATGGACTTTCATTTGAAACATAAATCGAAGTTATAATGCTTTAACATATAAATCATATTTGAACACATTCCCTAAGGAAATCATGATGAGATAGGAGTAATTGGAACATGTTTTGAGTACATACATCTTNTATAAGGTAGTGGGTACTTGTTCTTGACAATAACTTTGTTCAGCTGCCTATAATCAACACACATCCTTATAGAACTATCCTTCTTCTTCATAAATAGAATCGGTATACCCCAAGGGGACACACTGGGCCTGATGAGCCCCTTAACAATAAACTCCTAAAGTAGTCCCTTCAACTCCTTCAACTCAATAGGTGCCATGCGGTACTGTGAAATAGACTTTACCCTCTGCTAGCAATTATCTCATATTAAATAAGGGGTATAATCTCATCCCAATTAAGGAAAATAATTTCACCATATCAATATGGGGATTTACCCCTCAAAAACTCATACACCGACACGTGTAGTTTTAGAGTTAGGTTATTTCAACCTACCCTTCCTCCGTGACTAATGATACTCCCAAAAATATTTTTGTTTTGCATACAAAGAAAACATAAATACAAATACATTAACCTCATAACCTTTCACACCATATATAGCTTCATTAGTACTTTCAGGCATTCACAACATAATTATTTCATTGGCTCTCTTGGCCACACATATGATTCTTCATTCATGGCATGATGGTCGTATCTCGTATTCCACATTTTCATTTCTTTACTTTCAAGGATCATTATCGTACACATCAACATATGGAATTTTCTGGAAATCACAAGCAGTTGAAGCACGATTTAAAATCATAAACGAATGATACACCACTTATTCTTGAAATACGTTTTCCCAAAGGGCGACACTCAATTTCAACTTATGAGTATGCAAGAACTCAAATCACATTGGAGATGTTTATAAAAGATAGCATGGTGAGTTACGACTAAAACAGTGATTTAAATCATAGGTATTAGTTCAAACAACGATATTTTAACACGACTTGAGTACATAAGCCTTTAGGCAATTCTATTTTCATAGTAAATTTAAAATAGTTGATTCAAGGCTCATTTCAAAAATCTTTCACACAACATTTCATCTCACTGGCACCATTGGCCACAAGTATAACTATCATTATTGGCACGGTGGCCACACTTTATATCCCCAACTCACTTCTTTTCCTTTCAAGCATCTTTATGGATTATCAAAAATGAGAGCATTTGAAATCAAGGCTTTAAGTATAAAAATGAGCATTAGGGGTATTAGGCGCATCGAGTATTCTTTCCAAGTTTAGCATAATGGACTTTCATTTGAAACATAAATCGAAGTTATAATGCTTTAACATATAAATCATATTTGAACACATTCCCTAAGGAAATCATGATGAGATAGGAGTAATTGGAACATGTTTTGAGTACATACATCTTTCGACACATTGATTACTCGGGATAATCGAATTTATTAGGAAAACCTCGAAACATAAGAATTAGGAACCTGGGCTAACCATACTTGAAACTGACGGAAACATCATGGAATTCAATTCTAAGAGAGAAGTTTTAGCAAACATACATTTCTCGAGCTTTCCTTAGGTTACTACAGCGTCCCAACACCTCTAGAAACATAAATCAATAGGAAGAAAGCTAAAATTGGATAATAATTAGAAGTATTCTCATGACATAAGTCTCTTGGGAATTTGTTCAAACACCTATTATGCAAAATTGACTACAAATCTCTACAATGGTAATCCCCTCCCCCCTCAACCAATTTCAACAAGAAACTACCCAAAATAGTTCAACAACCCCACATACTACCACCTAATGATACATGCATGGCCTATCTCAGATTACATAACCTAATTAAACCCATAACAATTTCATGAAGGTTTTAGGACAAGGTATTACCCGGGTAGATGATGCTCTAGTGAGTGGATTCTCCCTCTCTCTCCAAGATACTATCACTTCTCTCTAAAACAATAGAGTTTTGCTTCAAAATGAGCCCCAAAGGCTACTAATAAAAATGGGGTCGGGTAAGAAAATTTTCAATAATAACCTCCGATGTCAATTATGCGGTACAATTCTATGGTAGCAGAACAGATACGTGGACAGCAGAATGGCCACAAAATGGTATGTCAATTCCGCTATGCCTTTTTAGGGTAGTAGAATGGTTATGCGGCCAGCAGAATGGTTATGCGGCTAGCAGAATGGCCACAAAAGGGTATTCAAATTCTTGGTTGGGTCTGGTCAACTCCGCCATGCAATTTCACGACAGCATAATGGTTATGCGGCCAGCAGAATGGCCACAAAATGGTTTTTAAATTTGAATTGCTTAGCATTCATTCCATGGTGATTATGTGGTTAGGGGAACAGATCCCCTATAGACTAATGGACCACATTATTGTCGTTTTTACAAATCCTTCTACCAAATCCATGATGCATTGTACAATAACAAAATCCGATTTGTGGCACATTATCTTACCTCGGCACCATAGAAACTTAAATTCTTGGTGAACTTTTGTGGGTCCTTATAGTTTTAAACTTTAGCTTAGGCGAGGTTGATCCCGATTACACTAGCTACTTCTCAGGATAGGGGAGGAGCTCAAATTCCTGCCCCCTACACTACAAAATAGCGGGCTCATGTTGATCTCGCTCCGAGTGTTATAACGATCAGCCCGTGGTTGCAGTTCAGCCCAAGGTCAGGCCACTTGTGTCAGAGGAGGAGCAGGCGAGGTTAGAGATACTCTAGAAGTATCATCCTCCTCATTGCACCAATGGGCCTTCTGAGGATGCATAGGGTTTTTTAGACTAGTGTCACTGTATTCCATACACTATGGCATAGTGGAGTTGATCGAGGTCGACCTTACTGCATTCCAGCTGACGGGGCCGTCATATTGATGGTGACGAACTTATGAGGAGAGTAGGCCATTGGGTGCCACACCACTCACTTGGCCTTAGCTCATTTATCTCGTTTTGAGGAACTTCATTCTACAAACCCTCAGGTATGTATTACGCACCGAGTTTGAGCAGTTTCACCAGGGGACGATGACCGTGAACGAGTATGCTATGCGATTTACCAAGTTATCTCGTCATGCACATGCTTTGGTTTCCATTGTTAGAGAGAGAGTCTGTAGATTTATTGAGGGACTCAGTTATAGCCTCATATTTGGGATGGAACGGGAGCTAGAGACTAGGACTCTATTCCACTAGATTCTGGAAATTGGTAGGAGGTTGAAGCGTATCAATGGGTAGAAGAACAGAGATAGAGAGGAGAAGAGGCCTCAGAGTTTTGGAGGATTTAGCATTTCCCATTCTTAAGCTACAAATTGTCATTGAAAGGGCTTTATCAATCGACCAGTTCAGTCTGCACTTAAGGTTACATGTAGTGCTCCAGCTAGTAATAGAACTCAAGATACTCATGTTGGACAGACATCCTCTAGTGCACCTTCTCCATCGGGTTCCTACAGTAGTTATTTTATTCACCCGAGGTAGACTCAATACCTGCAGCCACATCCGCAAAGGAGTTGTTTCGAGTATTGTTATACAAGGCATATGGTGAGGGATCGTCTCAGACATCGAAGGGGTGGACCTCGCAGGCAATCCAGGCTATGGCAACTATTCTAGTTGCTACTTCACCTGCACAATTGGGTAAGGGTAGAGAACATGCGGATAGAGGACATCCTAGAGGGGGAGGTCAGGTCCAGTTTTATCCTTTCCTTGATAGGACTGAGGTTGTTGCATTAGATGTTATCAACCATCAGTTTTATTTGATCCGAGTACCACTTATTTGTATGTTGTAGAATCTCGAGCGGATTCTTGTTGAGGCCTATAGTTTGTGGTATTCCATTCATCCAAGTATGACGAAGATTTACCATGATTTGAAGCAACACTACTTGAGTAGAAGAATGAAGAAAGATATTGTGGAGTATGTGGCTTGATGTTTGAACTATCAGCAGGTTAAGAACCAGCATCAAAGACCAGGTGGTTTACTTCAGAGGATATTCTGGAGTGGAAGTGGTAGCATATCACTATAGATTTTGTGGTTTGGCTTCCACGTACCTTGAGGAAATTTTATTAAGGTGAGTATGACATTTCATCCCTAGATGGATATGTGGCTCATGGGACCAGTTCATACCGATAGCAGAGTTTGCCTACAACAACAACTATCAATTGAGCATCTAGATGTCTCCGTATGACGCCTAATATGGGATGCAATATCATTCTCCGGTATGTTTGTTTGAGCCACAGAAGGCTAGGTTGACAGGCACTGATTTGGTCTGCGATGCTTTGGAGAAGTTGAAGTTGGTTCAAAAGCGGCATCATGCATCGCAATCCAAGCAAAAGAGTTATATTGATACGAGGGTTCGTGATGTAGCATTCATTGTTGGTGAGAAGTTTCTACTTAGAGTTTCTCCCATAAAGGGTTTGATGAGGTTCGGTAAGAAGGGTAAGTTGAGCCTTCAGTATATTTGTCCTTTTGAGATACTTGAGAGAGTGGGTGAGGTGGCCTACAGACTTGCATTGCCGCCCAGTTTATCGGGAGTTCACCTGGTTTTCCATATTTCCATGCTCCGGAAGTACTATGGAGATCCGTCATATGTGTTAAATTTTAGCTCAATCTAACTGGTCAAGGATTTGACCTATGTTGAGGAGTCGGTGGCTATTTTTGACAGGCAGGTCCGCATTTGATATGAGGGCTCGTGATGTAGCATTCATGGTGGGTGAGAAGTTTCTACTCAGATTTTCTCCCAGAAAGGGTTTGATGAGGGTCGGTAAGAAGGGCAAGTTGAGCCTTCGGTATATTGGTCCTTTTAAGATACCTGATAGAGTGGGTAAGGTGGCCTACAAACTTGCATTGCCACCTAGTTTATCCGGAGTTCACCTGGTTTTCTGTTTTTCCATGCTCCGGAAGAACTATGGAAATCCGTCACATGTGTTAAAGTTTAGCTCAATCCAATTGGTCAAGGATTTGACCTATGTTGAGGAGCCGGTAGCTATTTTTAACAGGCAGGTCCGGGAGTTGAGGTCAAAAAACATTGCATCAGTGAAGGTTCAATAGAGAGGTCAACCAGTCGAGGAGGCGACTTGGGAGACCGAGCATGATATTTGTTGTCGTTATCCTCACATTTTTGGAGTTTCAAGTATGTCTATATACTTGTTAGAGGATGAACATTTGTTTAAGAGGGGGAGAATGTAACGACTCGACCGATTATTTTGTGCATTTGATCCCGTTTTTCCTTTTTAAAGCTTCCCGTATATATATTTGTGGTTTCGTGACTTGCGGGGATAGTTGGTTAGGTTTCGGGAAGGTTTTGGGTTGATTTTCAATGCTTGGT
>AWOL01S0026501.1:82299-96358 GCA_000715115.1 Nicotiana otophora | reverse complement strand
TCCCTCCCCACATATAATCTCTTAAAGTGTAGAAAAAACTCTAAATTCATTTCAAAATTTCCTATTTTAGGTGTAGAAATCCATATAAATCCTTGAAAGAAATCACAAATAGGTAGAAATTACTTAAACCCTTTCCTTGTATGAAAATACCAATAAAAAACTGCCCTCTCAAAGTCTAGGGCTCAAAATATAAAATAGTGGGCAAAGTCCCAAAATTGGCAACTTAAAGATTTGTTCAAGGTAAACCCTTCGCGACTAAGGTCCAAAGCTTCACGATCACGAAGCACAAAAATGTCGCTGCCTAAATAAGCCTTCCCGACCGTGACCTCTCCTATGTGAATGTGGATCTCTCCAGCTCTTCCTCAATCACAAACGTGCCACATGACTTGCGAACGCAAACAACAACCCCATCCAGCCTCATCCTCAACGCGAATGCGGACCAGTGCATGTGAATGCGTAAACCAACTCCTCTACCTTACACGATCGCATCATCCTACTCACGAACGGGAAGGCAAAAACCCAGATGCCTCAAAATCTACTCTGTGATCATGTGCATCCCATCGTGATCGCGATGCATGCCTGAACATCAGAAAACCAACAACCTCAAAGTGGCTCAAAATGATCTGAAGCCATCCTGAAACTCACCCGAGTCCCTCGGGACCCCGTCTGAACATACCAATAAGTCCATATACATTATCCAAACTAATCCAAAAGCTCAACACAACAGTTGACATCAAGACCATAAATCGAAGATCAAAATATTTCTCTTAACTTTAAAATGTTCCAACTACGCCGAACTCGTTTGAATCACACTTAGACATTCCAGATCATAATCAAACTTTGCACCCAAGTTCTAATCCGTAAAATGAACCTATAAAAGGTCTCAAAATAACAATCTGAGTCCGATAATAGCAAAGTCAACTTCCGGTCAAACTTATAAACTTTTCATTTTTTCAAATTGCTAATTTTTAACAAATAGTGCCAATGTTTTTTAGGAAAATCTGAATTCAAACCTGAACATACGACCAAGTATAAAATTACCATATGAACTTATTAAAATCATTAAACTCTAATTCTGAAGTTGTTTCTCAAAATTGAGAATCATTCTATCAAAGCAATCCTGAACCCTGTGAATATTAAAACCGACCATATACGCAATTCATAATACATCATATGAAGTTACTCAAGGTCTCAAACTTTCAAACAAAATACTAAAGTTTAAAACGACCGGTCGAGTCGTTACACGTCTCCACTACTCCTCACTAGAGGAAGCTAGTCACCCACTGTATGAAGGCTCAATGCATTCCACCAATAGTTGTTGTCGGAACGGTGTAAAACAGTCGAAGTTCACATTGCTAGAGTGAAAATATTCATAAAAACGCACATGTCCCATTCTTATGATATTTAAGAGACTGAATGTGATCTCTAGTAGTGTGTTTTGGTTGATTAATATTCTTGGATATTTATAATTTATATTTAGACTTTATTTGTAAGTTTAGATATTGTGGTATACATGTAGACTTTATTATATTAGAGTCGATGTGTATTAGCTACTTAGACTTGATATTGAATATTTAGCTTTTAATTAATGTTTTAGTTTGATATTATGGGGTTTGAATGTTTGAATTGGTTGGTTGAAGTTGGAATTAGTTGGTTGAAGTTAGAATTGGTTGGTGGAATTAGTTGGTTGAATTGGTTGAATTGATTGGTTGTATTAGTTGTTTATTATATTGGTCATTTGACATGTCGTATGCCAATAAAGTGGCAGTATTTTGCCAAAACTCAACCCAGATTTTCGACTACTGTAGTCGAAAAATGTGCTCATAAATTATGATTCTAACTACAGTAATCGGAAGCCTCACTAAAAATTTTCACAAAATTCAAAATTGCGACTATTGTGGTCGGAAAATAAAATAAATATAAATAATAAATAGTTATTATTTATATAATATTCCAACTACAGTAGTCGGAAATATATTTTAAAAATAAATAATTATTTGATTAAGTTTTCGACTACTGTAGTCGGAAATTAGCTCCCTTTTCGAATATTTGGTGAAATAAACTTTCCGGCTACAGTAGTCGAAAATTTCCAACTACTGTAGTCGGCAAATTTTTTCCGACGTACCGTTTTCCGACTACTGTAAATCAGTCAGAAAATAGTCGAAATAGTTACTTTTCCAACTAATTTTCGACTATTTTGATAGTCGAAAAATAGCGAATATCTAGTAGTGTATTATACATCTTATTGAGCTACATAGGTTATGCAATGTTAGTATCTTTTGACTCAAGTACCTCATCACTACTTCACTGAAGTTAGTCAAGATATTTATGGAGTACATGGGGTCGATTGTACTCATACTACACTTCTACACCTTGCGTGCAGATTTCGAAGCTGAGGTATTGTGGATAACGAAGGCTAGCATAGAAGACATACAAGCGTTCTTGATTCAAGCTACCTCTTGTTTATGGTAGTTTAGATCTTATATTTCTGTCAATGTAAACTTTAAAAAGATATTGTATTTATTCTTTGTACTAGTTTTATAATCTAAATATTAGTAGTTCGTGACTTATACTACCATTTTTTGGTATTTTCGCATTCTTATTTATTATTATTGACAATTTCTCATTATAGTTGCATCTTATATTGTCTGTCTTATCTAGCGTGTTCGGTTAGGTTCCATCAGAACTTGGTAGAATTTTGGGTCGTGATGTCAGGGAACTACCATGGTTTTTCCAGAAACCAAGAGTCGGTCTTGCGAGTAAAAACTAGAAACAAAACGAACAAATCAGACGCTGGCATTCGATGTCGGGTAGAGCCTTGCCGAAATATTTTTGCCAGCACTTGAGACTCACGCTCGTCAACTCCAGCGAAGTATTAATCCCTATTACCGACTTGGCTTTGGTACCATTTAAATATAGGGATAATGGAGCAATCTCATTGTGTATTATTTCAATAAGTAACAAGTATATATACAAGTACACAAAGTCTTAACTGCAGTAAAAAATCAAAAAAAAAAATTCCTATAAATTTGATGTTAATCCCTATAATACTGCTAGCAATGTACATTACATAAGAGTATGTCTACATTCATTATGTACGTCTACATTCACTATATAGCATATGTCTACATTATATTGTAACAATAACCAATGTCAAAATATGCATCATCGTGTGAGTTTGAGGTTTAGGAATAATTAGGATAAAGAAGCAAAAATTTATATTTTCATGAACATTCACGGACATTAAAAGAAGAAACTAACCTAAAGAGCGAATCTCTTGAATGCAGTCCATTTCACTTTAATCGAAATGTTACCTAAACACCAGTCTCATAGATAAATTTTGTGAATGGGACAAAATAGTTTAATTAGGAGTACTGATGAAAAGACTTAATGTATACGGATAAAACCGGGCCCACTCGATTTTACTGTTTGACCGAGACCAAGAAACTGCATCGGAGGATGACCTCGTAATGGAGTTGACTAAAATACAAGAACAAGGTACCGAGTTCAGAACCGAGGTACCTGTCGACATCGAGGCTAGTAGCGATCGAAGTCAAATAATACAGACATCGAGCAAGATCGAAGATAGCATAATAACGAAAAGGCAAAATATCCATGACTGGTCGAAGATCACAGTGTAAATCTCAGTGACTGATCGAGGATCATGGTTTAAATCTCGGAACGGATCAAATCATAAACGGTTAATTAGCTAATCATGGGATTTTAATTGTACGATTATTAGAAATAAAATTTTCTTTCTCGTTTATACGATTATTATCAGCTTGTTATATTTTAATTGTTCTTGCATCAACCAGTTCAAGGGTATCCAGACTCGAGGGCTGAGTTTCATTCTAATACTGGTTTGCTTTAATTTATATTTCATTTCTGTTATAAATTCTTATATTTATCAATTGGTATTAAGTGAAATCACGTGTTCTTAGAGCCACACTATGAGTTTAATTGTGATCCAATTTTAAGGATAAATAGTTTTGTACCCACCGTGGGGCCTAGGATAATAGTGATTGCTTAATACTGATTCCGATCACACACACTGCTTTACACTTGTTCTCGTAAGAAACTTTATTTTCAGGATAAATATGTCAAACTCACAAGTAGCGCCTACACATGGTGACAACAACCTCGGATTTTACGTGAAAAATGACAACATAGCCGCCCCAGGAATCGAGGTGCCTCAGGCCGACCTCAAGAGAGCACCAATTGCAAATCTCGTCGATGTCAATTCACATGTTGCCCTAAATGCAAATTTGGACGTTCAGCCCGAAGGTAGTATACGCAGGGAAGTTCGATCAGGTGGTCGAGGTAGGCAGGGCGGAGAAGATGGTGGAGTTAGCCTCCAATTGATATTCAAAATATTACAGGCTCAACAGGACGCTATAGCACAACTACAAAATCAACACCGAACACAGAGTAGGATCGAACCAGAAGTCGTTCAAAAGATCGAGTCTGTGCCGGAAAGGTCGAATGCCAACGAATCGGGGACTGACCCCGCCATTAAACAGATTGAATCGGGAGAAACGAAAATCGAGACAAATGACAAGAAAGTAGAGACATACAACTCCCGGGTTGACCAAATAGCGGGGGCACCACCGATTCTAAAGCGTATGGATTCAAAGAAATTTGTACATAAGCCTTTCCCTCCAAGTGCGGCACCGAAACCCATTCCGAAGAAATTCTGAAAGCTAGAAATTCCTAAGTACAATGGGACCACTGACCCTAATAAGCATGTCACTTCTTATACGTGCGCTATGAAGGGAATGACTTGGAAGACGATGAGATTGAATCTGTTTTATTGAAGAAATTTGGAGAAACCTTATCGAAAGGAGCAATGATATGGTACCACAATTTACCGCCTAATTCCATCGATTCATTCGCCATGCTTGCAAACTCCTTCGTAAAGGCACATGCCATAGTGATAAAGGTTACAACTAGGAAGTCGGACCTCTTTAAGGTGAAACAAAAAGACAACGAAATGTTGAGGGAATTCGTATCTGGGTTCCAGATGGAACACATGGAACTACCACCGGTCACAGATGATTGGGTTGTTCAAGCCTTTACTCAGGGTTTGAATGAACGCAGTTCGGTGGCATCACGATAGCTAAAACAAAATTTAATTGAATATCTAGTGGTAACTTGGGCCTATGTACATAATCGGTACTAGTCAAAGATCAAGATCGAAGATGATCAATGAGGGACCTCTTCCGGTTCCGTTTATCCAAACAAGCCCATCGACAGAACTCAAAGGGATATCGATAGAGAACCCCGGTCGAACAGAGATTGGTATCAACCATACAATGCAGATCATAGAAACAGCGGCCCAGGATGCAATCCCATCTGAAATGATCGCAGGAACGATCGAGGACAGAGCTCTCGAGGGCTCATGAGCAAAAGTGGCTTCGATAAACATGCCGATCCCACAGAAGCACCACGATTATCATAATACAACTTCAACATCGACGCATCAGGTATTATGTTAGCCATTGGTAGAATCAAAGATACTAGATGGCCCATACCCCTACAAAACGATCCATCACAAAGAAACCCCAATCAAATATGCAAATACCATGGTACACATGGTCATAGAATCGAAGACTGCAGACAACTAAGGGAGGAGGTAGCCCGTCTATTCAACGAGGGTCACCTTCGAGAAATTTTGAGTGACCGAGCTAAGAACCATTTCAGAGACAAGGATGCAAACAGGAAAAATGAACAGGAAGAACCATAACATGTGATTTCACATGATCGTTGGCGGGGTCAATATTCCACAAGGGCCCGTGTTCAAACGCACTAAAGTAACAATCACTAGGGAAAAACGAGCTAGAGAATATGTGCCAGAAGGCACTTTAACATTCAATGATGAGGAAGAAGAAGGGATCTCACAACCCCACAATGATGCTTTGGTAATCTCTATCATTATGAATAAAATTTAGGTTAAATGTGTTTTAATTGATCCAGGAAGCTCGGTCAATATTATTCGAACAAGGGTCGTGGAGCAGCTCGGCCTACAAGATCAGATCGTACCCGCAGCTCGGATCCTCGATGGCTTCAACATGGCGAGAGAAACAACTAAAGGTGAAATCACCCTACCAGTAAATATAGCCGGAACTATTCAAGAAACAAAGTTCCATGTGATCGAGTGCGATATAAGATACAACGCACTGCTCGGAAGACCCTGGATTCATAACATGAGGGCGGTCCCCTCAACCATTCACCAAATGCTGAAGTTCCCAACACCAAATGGAGTAAAAACAGTGTATGGGGAACAACATGCTGCAAAAAAGATGTTTGCAATCGACGAAGTAATACCGGTATCGGCGCTTTCATCAACATAGGGATTAGAGTCCAAAGAAAAACAAGAAGCTAAATAGCAGCCACAACCACAGCCTCGACTCAGTCGGAGTAGCAGGGAACGGATGAGGAAGATGACTACTAGATCCCTCATTCCTTCATAATCCCCAAGGATTCCGACGCCACCAAATCGGATGTCGAGGAACTGGAGCAAGTCATACTGATCGAGCATCTACTCGATCAAAAGGTATACCTGAGTACGAGGTTAACACCCAAGCTCAGGGAAAACCTCATTATATTTCTTATCAATAATATAGATTGTTTTGCTTGGTCCCACCTAGATATGACAGGGATCCAGCCGGAGATCACTACACATCGACTGAGCTTGGACCCAAAGTTTCGCCCGGTAAAACAAAAGAGAAGGCCTCAGTCCGAGCTAAAATATGCATTCATCAAGGACGAGGTAACCAAACATCTCAAAATAGGATACATTTGGGAGGTACAATATCCCGAATGGTTAGCAAACGTAGTCGTAGTGCCTAAAAAGGGAAATAAACTTAGAATGTGCGTAGACTATAAAGATTTAAACAAAGCATGTCCTAAAGACTCTTTTCCTCTACCGAATATTGATCGCATGATCGATGCCACGGCCGGCCACTAGATCCTTAGTTTTATCGATGCCTACTACGGGTACAATCAAATACAAATGAACCCGGAAGATCAGATAAAGACTTCATTCATCACTAAGTATGGTACCTATTGTTATAATGTAATGCTTTTGGACTAAACACTACTGGTGCCACTTATCAACGCTTAGTAAATCGAATGTTTGAAGAATAAATAGGTAAGTCAATAGAGGTTTATATTGATGATATGCTAGTTAAATCCCTGTGAGCAGAGGACCATTTGTCACATTTGTAGGATACCTTCGGTAAACTAAGGAAATACAGCATGAAGCTCGAACCAGAGAAATGTGCATTCGTGGTCAGCTCGGGCATGTTCCTCGGCTTTATGGTATCAAATCGGGGAATCGAAATCAACCCCGATAAGGTCAAGGAAATAGAAGACATCACGATCGTGGACAATGTTAAGTCCGTATAAAGATTAACAGGGCGCATAGCCACCCTAGGGCGATTAATCTCGAGGTCTTCAAATAGAAGTCACAGGTTCTTCTCACTGCTCAAAAAGAAGAATAGTTTTGCATGGACCCCGGAATGCCAACAAGCATTGGAATAATTAAAGCGGTACCTGTCGCACTCGCCACTGCTTCATACCCCTAAAGCGGACGAGCGACTCTACTTGTACTTAGCAGTCTCGAAACTCGCGGTAAGTGGGGTCCTATTTTAAGAAGAGTAAGGTACGTAATTTCCTGTCTACCATGTTAGTCAAACTTTAGGTGAGGCTGAGACTCGATACCCACACTTAGAAAAAATAGTGCTTGCCCTAATAAGTGCCTCTAGAAAATTAAAACCATATTTTCAGTGTCACCCGATCTGCGTGGTGACTACTTATCCTCTTCGCAATATTTTGCGTAAGCCTGAACTTTTGGGCCGATTGGCCAAATGGTCCATCGAAATCAGGGGGTACGATATCGAGTATCGACCCTGAACGACCATCAAGTCTCAAATCTTGATGGGTCCGGGTTAGGCATCACTTGGAAGCCACCCACGGGTAATACAATTAGACAAGCTATCAAAAGTACCAAGTTAACTAACAATGAGGCCGAGTATGAGGCCATAATTGCAGGTCTCGAGCTAGCTAAAGGTTTGGGAGCAGAAGTCATCAAAGCCAAATATGACTCCTTGCTTGCGGTAAACCAAATCAACAGAACCTTCGAGGTTCGAGAAGATTGGATGCAGAGATACTTGGACAAACTACAGGTGAATCTACATCGGTTTAAAGAATGGACCCTACAGCATGTGCCTCGAGAACAAAACAGCGAGGCCGATACCCTCGTAACTTTGGGGTCATCAGTCGAAGACGACTAGATTAGCTCGGGGACTGTCGTACAACTTTCAAGGTCAGTAATCGAAGAAGGCCACACTGAAATCAACTCCACAAGTCTGACCTGGGATTGGAGGAACACATATATCGAATACCTAAAGAACAAGAAGCTTCCATTAAACCCTAGGGAATCGAGGATTCTACGTACGAAGGTCGCATGATTCACATTGGCCGAAGACGGAACACTGTATAGAAGGATGTTTGATGGACCGTTGGCAATATGTTTGGGACCAGGAGATACCAACTACGTCCTACGAGAAATAAACGAGGGCACCTGTGAAAATCATTCTGGTGCCGAATCATTGGTTCACAAAGTCATCAGAGCAGGATACTATTGGGCCGATATGGAAAAAGATACCAAAGAGTTTGTTCGAAAGTGCGACAAATGTCAAAGGTATGTGCCGATGATTCACCAACCCGGAGAGCAACTTCACCCAGTCTTATTCCCATGGCCATTCATGAAATGGGGAATGGATATCGTCGGCCCTCTACCATCGGCCCCAGGTAAAGCTAAATGTATTTTGTTTATGACTGACTATTTCTCTAAGTGGGTTGAAGCACATGCTTTCTAGAAAATTAGAGAGAAAGAGGTCATAGATTTCATCTGGGATAACATTATATGCCGATTCGGGATGCCTGCCGAGATCGTATACGACAATGGAAAGCAATTTGTCGGCAGCAAAGTAACAAAGTTTCTCGAAGATCACAATATAAAAAGGATCCTGTCGACGCCATATCATCCTAGTGGGAACGGACAGGCCGAATAAACAAACAAGACCATCATTCAAAATCTAATCTCAAAATCCTTTGGGCGAAAATGGAGAGAAATATTTCCCGAAATCCTTTGGGCGTATCGAACAATGTCAAAATCCAGTACGGGGGCAACACCGTTCTCTTTAGTATATGGCGTCAAAGCTCTGACCCCGGTTGAAGTCGGGGAACCTAGCGCCAGGTTTCGATATGAAACAGAAGAGTCAAATCATGAGGCTATGAATACAAGCCTCAAATTGATAGATGAAAAACGGGAAGCCGCCTTCGTTCGAATGACCTCACAGAAATAGCGGATCGAAAGGTACTACAATCGAAGAGCCAATCTTCGATACTTTAAAATCGTGGACTTGGTTCTAAAGAAGGTCACCCTCAATACTCGAGACCCAAACGAAGGAAAACTTGGCCCAAACTGGGAGGGACCGTATCAGGTCCTCGATATCATCGGAAAAGGATCCTACAAACATGGCACGATGAACGGCAAACAATTACCAAACAATTGGAATATATCACTCCTCAAACGATATTACTGCTAAGGTACGACATTTTCCATTTTCATTATATTTCATACTTACCATTTGTAGGTGTTTAATCAAAGACATCGAAGGATTCTTCAAACACAAAGTCCTTAGGTCTGAAAGCACGCATTGCACTCTTTTTCCCTTAGACCGGTTTTTGTCCCAAATGGATTTTTTCCTGCGAGGTTATTAACGAGGCAGCCATTGTTCGTACTAACTTAGAGCAATTCAACAGTATCCGAGGCTCCTTTACAATCAACCTCGAATACTGGGGGGGCATCACCTTATAGGAAAATACTTCGTGCCGACAGGGTCTCAATAGGCAAATTTTGTAAGGGTCAAATGGTTGAACGAACCATGCCCGTGTAGATTACTCCAGCCCTAATGGAAAACATGTACGCTTGTTAATCTATTGAAAAAAGTATTTTCCCTTGCCGGATATTTCATGCCTTAGAGAAAATTTTACTTTATAATGTGGTGCTTGTGATCTATTGCGGAAACTGGCTTAAGGGACGATCACAACTACAGTTCGAACAATTGACCCCGCACTCGGGGACCACCATCAGAAAAATTGACATGATCGAATTACTAAAACATCGAGATCGTAAGACCTTAAAAAGGCAACCCTCAATTTTATAGGCCACGACCACCCCATCCGGGGACTGATACTTCGAACAAGTTTGAAGTATAACAAGGGAACAAGCCCAAAATATGAGTCCCAAGTTAAAGGCTACGTCCAAATTAACATGGTTCGGAGACGTCCGATTTCTGTTATAAAACAGGCCTTCGAATATTTTCATAAACCAGTTAAAAAGGCTATCTTCGGCTGAATTACTAAGGGTCTCGATAATATCGACCCTCGAAAACCCTAATAGGTACAAAATCGTTCGAACTCTCGAGCAAATTATTTATTTTTTGCTAAGGCACAACAGATGTTATATGATTAAACAATAAACCTTTCAAGCCGAAAAGGGGGAGAAAGTCATTCTTTTTACTATGGTCATATCTGCCTAATTCAAGAGCCTAAAGGGCCATTTTATTTTTGAGTTCGAGAAATCATCCTCACTCAATTAAAACCTAAGGGTCACCCTACTCCGAGTTCGAGCAAGTACTCACTCGATTATGAAAACTACACTAGTCCGACTTCGATTAAATTGCCTAAGCCTCGAACTTATGAACAAAATTTTCATAAGGCATGAATGAAACAAAATTTTCACAAGGCAAAAAATGAAATAAAGCCAAGTCAGAAAGAGATCTTTATATATATGAGAATATTTACAAGGTCCGATCAGGATCCTACACAAAAATTCAAAAGTAAAAAATCCTAAGGTTCCTAATTTTCTCCGGGTGCAGCTTCTTCTTCATCGACCCCCCCCTCTCGGACCCACTCTTGCTCTCGGCGTCATCATCATCATCGGAGGAGGCCAGCACTCCAACATCGGCTTCATGCCCTCTATGCCTATATTATCTTGTCGGTAAGATCGAAACCTCGAGCGTGGATCTCATCGAGGGTTTCCCTCCGAGATTGGCATTTAGCGAGTTCAACAATACAATATGCTCGAGTTTGAGCGGTCTCGACTGCCTCTCTCGCTTGGACTTGAGCGGCTTCAGCATCGTCCCGGTAGACGACCACGATCGCATCTGCCTTAGCTTTATCCTTTTCAGCTTCAGATTTGGCCTTTGCAAGTTCGGAAGCCAACCGAGCTTCGAGCTCCCCTATTTTCTTTTCTTGAATTGAGCTTTACTCCCTCATGCCTCGAAGTTGAATTTCGGCCGATGATAATTGGGATAAAGCGATCTCTTTTTCTGCAGCAAAGCGGTCCATGCCTTCTTTCCACTCCAAGGTCTCCGCCTTCATCATATTGACCTCTTCGCGGAGCTGCTCGATCCTCTCAACCTTCTGTTGTAGCTGTGAGATATAAATATTAACCACCGTTCGCGAATCGAGCCCATGAGATTTTAAGATTTTCATTACCTGCTCGATTAGGTCGGTCTGATCTTGGTGAGCCTTGGCCAACTCGGCTCCGAGGTCCTTGGTCTCCTCTTCTTTTTGCCCATAGAGAAGTTTAAGGGCATTTCTCTCCTCTGTGAGCCCTCGGACTCGGCCTCATACCGACTCAGCTCAACTCGAGACCGAGAAAATGCTTCCCAATAAAGCGTTGAGGCCTACGCAGAACGAAGAAAAGAAGTTAGACAGGAAGAGAAAGACGAACACAAAGGTAATACCAATAAGGGGAGTTAAGGCTAACCCGATTTAGAGCTTGATGCGCTTCGTTAAAAAGGCTCGATGCCTCATCTGAGTCCTTCCTCGAGATCTCCAAGTCGCTCAGGCCGGTAGTAGCTTCGACCCCAGTAAAACAATCACGAAAGGGATCCTCCCTTTTGTCGGCTCCTTCGATGGAGAGGCTCTTCAAGGCTCGAGCCTCTTGAATCATCTCCTCGAAAAAATAGTGGAACATCGGGGAGCCTCCAATTTCTATTGCCCCAAGTGGATTACTTGGGGCGTTCTCTCTATCTCAGGGGGGCCCTCAAGACCAGCCCCTACAGCTGTACCCAATGTTGGCTCATTATGGTGGGAGGCATCTTCAATCCTCGATGACTCGAGGACTTCGCCCGAGTCTCTTCCCAAGACCCCCTCATCTCGAGACGGAGGCTCTGCAGTCTTCACCAATTCAATGGATTTTGGGGACTCGATGCTCATTCCCGCTTGGGCCACCAGCCCGGAGTCGTCTTCTTCGTCTTCATCCCTTAGACACTAAACAGAGTCTTCGGTCAGGAAGATGATGTTCTTCCTCGGCTTACGAGCCGTCTTCTTCTTAGGTTCTAGATTCTCGAAGGTTGAGATCTTTTTTCTCTTTTAGTCCTTCACCGATTTTGGTGCCGGGATCGAAGTCTCCTCCTCACCAGATAAGGGTCTCATGACAGCATCTTTGCCAAGGCCTGTATGAAAGGAAATTAAGTAAGAAATGCTTTAACAAAATCATCAAAGACTTAGAAAAGGGCTTACCATGAGTTTTGGCCTCCCATCGGCCCTTTGATAAATCGCGCCTTGAGCGCTCGGCATACGTAGAGGTCGAGGCCAGGTTCCCAACCCAGCTCTTGAGGTTAGGAATTGCACCGGGCATCCAAGCAACCGCTACATCATAGAAAAGGATATTGATTAGAAGAAGCAAAGGAGCAAAATAATTAATAGGAGCTAACATGGGGATTGTACTTACGCTTCATATTCCATTTCTCGGGAAATGGTATCTTCTGGGCTGGGATTAGGTCGGAAGTCCTCACTCGAACGAACCAGCACATCCAGCCTCAGTCCCTGTCCTCGTCTATGCTCGGGAACAGGACTTTGGTAGCCTGGCGTTGGAGTTTTATTAACCCGCCTCGATAGAGGCGGGGGCTGTACAACCTGATGAGGTGGTCGACGGTTAAAGGCATCCCTTCGACTTTGCTCACGAAGAATCGGAACAGAATAATAATTTGCCAAAAGGAAGGATGGATTTGGCCTAGGGTTATTTGGTATTTACGGCAAAAGTAATGACGATGGGGTCGAGGGGGCCCAGCGTGAAAGAATAAGTGTAAACACTTAAAAACCCTTCCACATGGGTGGTGATGCCCTCTTCGGGGGGTTGGGATCACCACCTCTTTGTCCTCCCAGTTGCAGTTTTTCTTTACCTGCTTAAGATATCTCTTAATTATCGAGCATATATACTTCGACACTGGCTCACATCGATCAAGAATCGACGAGGCTTTATCGGTATTAAAGTCAGGGGTGAGGACGTACCCTCCGGGAACACACTCCTCAGGGCGCAGCTCCACCGATGTTTTATCGTCGGCCGGTCGCGATGAAGAAGCATTTTATTTTTGAGGAGCAGTTTTTGATGTTTTCGCCATTTGGATTTGAAGTTAAAAAAAGATGGAGATGATAAGATTTGGTTTTCTAAGAAGAGGTTAGCAGTGAGAACAGTAGATTTGCAGATGAAGAACTTAGAAGATGTGAAAAGCTTTGGAGATTGGAAATTTGAAAGTAAAAGTTCAAAATAGTGAAGAGAAGGGCTATTTATAGATTTCATAACGACAGTTCAAAATTGGCGATGGCCGACCATCGACTGACGCGCATTTAATGCCTTGGTATTTGTACAGACGAGACGTTTCGGTCACTTCCGTCGGTTACGTCACGAGGATGACGTCATGACAGGTCGAGGTAGAAAAATCGAAGGCTCAATTCGTTTCTTGTCATTACACTCTAAACAAATGAGGGGACTATCTGTATACGGATAAAACCGAGCCCACCCGATTTTACTGTTTGACCGAGACTAGGAGACTGCATCGGAGGACGACCTCGTAACGGAGTTGACTAAAACACGAGAACAAGGTACCGAGGTATCTGTCGAGATCGAGGCTAGTAGCGATCGAAGCTAAATGAGACAGACATCGAGCAAGATCGAAGATAGCATAATAACGGAAAG
>AWOL01S0026501.1:35233-82068 GCA_000715115.1 Nicotiana otophora | reverse complement strand
TTTTATTACCCCGCCTCGATAGAGGCGGGGGCTGTACAACCTGATGAGGTGGTCGACGGTTAAAGGCATCCCTTCGACTTTGCTCACGAAGAATCGGAACAGAATAATAATTTGCCAAAAGGAAGGATGGATTTGGCCTAGGGTTATTTGGTATTTACGGCAAAAGTAATGACGATGGGGTCGAGGGGGCCCAGCGTGAAAGAATAAGTGTAAACACTTAAAAACCCTTCCACATGGGTGGTGATGCCCTCTTCGGGGGGTTGGGATCACCACCTCTTTGTCCTCCCAGTTGCAGTTTTTCTTTACCTGCTTAAGATATCTCTTAATTATCGAGCATATATACTTCGACACTGGCTCACATCGATCAAGAATCGACGAGGCTTTATCGGTATTAAAGTCAGGGGTGAGGACGTACCCTCCGGGAACACACTCCTCAGGGCGCAGCTCCACCGATGTTTTATCGTCGGCCGGTCGCGATGAAGAAGCATTTTATTTTTGAGGAGCAGTTTTTGATGTTTTCGCCATTTGGATTTGAAGTTAAAAAAAGATGGAGATGATAAGATTTGGTTTTCTAAGAAGAGGTTAGCAGTGAGAACAGTAGATTTGCAGATGAAGAACTTAGAAGATGTGAAAAGCTTTGGAGATTGGAAATTTGAAAGTAAAAGTTCAAAATAGTGAAGAGAAGGGCTATTTATAGATTTCATAACGACAGTTCAAAATTGGCGATGGCCGACCATCGACTGACGCGCATTTAATGCCTTGGTATTTGTACAGACGAGACGTTTCGGTCACTTCCGTCGGTTACGTCACGAGGATGACGTCATGACAGGTCGAGGTAGAAAAATCGAAGGCTCAATTCGTTTCTTGTCATTACACTCTAAACAAATGAGGGGACTATCTGTATACGGATAAAACCGAGCCCACCCGATTTTACTGTTTGACCGAGACTAGGAGACTGCATCGGAGGACGACCTCGTAACGGAGTTGACTAAAACACGAGAACAAGGTACCGAGGTATCTGTCGAGATCGAGGCTAGTAGCGATCGAAGCTAAATGAGACAGACATCGAGCAAGATCGAAGATAGCATAATAACGGAAAGACGAGATATCCGTGACTGGTCGAAGATCACGGCGTAAATATCGGTGACTGGTCGAGGATCACAACGTAAATCTCGGAACGGATCAAATCAGAAATGGTTAATTAGCTAAACATGGGATTTCCTTCTGTAATTAGAACTATACCATAAGTGGGATTCCTCTGCTATATAAAGGGGGGTCCTAATCATTTGTAGACCACGATTCACAGAGATCAAAGCAATACAGTTTTCTTTCTCGTTTATACGATTATTCATCAACTTGTTATATTTAAATTGTTCTTGCATCAACCAGTTCGAGGGTATCCAGACTCGAGGGCTGAGTTCTATTCTAACACTGGTTTGCTTTACTTTATAGTTCATTTCTGTTATTAATCCTTATATTTATCAATTGGTATTAAGTGAAATCACGTGTTCTTAGAGCCACACTATAACTTTAATTGTTATCCAATTTTAAGGGTAAACACTTACACCCCGAACCAACAAGCTTTTTAACTAGAATATGAATCCTTGTCCGATTAATAGATCTACTTTTGTCATACATTTCATACATCACACTAGATTGATATCATATTCATGAATGCCATTTATTTTCAAGACACCTTGGTGGTGAAATGAACAAGCAAGACTCAAAGTCTCGTGTTAAAGAGTGTGGAGGTTTGGGTCATCTTCAAGGCAAAATATTGATTCTCAATAGGAGACCTCGGAATTCAATCCAAGCTCTTAAGATTAAAATAAATTCAGTCGTCGATCACAAAATCTTGATGATCTTTTTTATCTAATGAATGAAGAGTTTGCTTTACACCCACCCCAAATATATGCTTCAAGAATATAATCTCATAAGGGTGAATTTGGAACCTCATGTAAATGCCAGCTCGTAACCTAGTAGATAAAGTACATATAATCAAAAGATTGGAGACTTAACCATTTAGTGAGTTTACTGGTGGACTTTCCCGAAATTGGGACTATTGGATAAATCAATATAATAGACACTAGTTGTTATTCCAGCTAATTGTCTCCATATAATCCTTTTCATGTATCAACTTTGATTGCACTTAAAATTATCACAATATTTTAGCTAACAGCTTAAGGGCTGCATACGATAACTAACTGTCTGCGTACTGAAGACAGGCTTCATGATAATAGATGGGACTGAGATTCCAATTGAAAATCTGATGACCATTGGACCTGTTATTAACTGTATTTTAAGTATATGCAAAACCTTTACTAAACCTTTATGTTGACTGGGTAGTGAGTAGTGACATATACTACGGTTAACTTACGCACATAATTATAAATTGAGAATTCTTTAGTGCCTACCCCGCTATGGTATTTCGTGGATAAGATTTCATGTGTCAGTACCAGCTAGACAACATGATCAATATAAAGACCTTAGCGGAACAAAAACAAATATTATTACTGCACTGAAGTACTTGTGTAGTATTGGATGTCTGGTGTTGCTGGGAATAATTGCCGGATTCAATTCAGCTAATGGAGCTGGTGAATGCAGGAGAAATTCTCCACATATGAAAGCCATGAAGTTAATTGCTTGTGCAGAAGCAGCATCACATGACAATGCATCCGTTTCCAGTAGCTGCTATTCACAGGTACAGAAATTGGGATAGAACCCAAATTGTCTATATCTGAAGTTGCTGTGACTATCCCCAAGCACTGCAACCTTGCAAATCATCCTGCGGGCTACAAGTGTGAACGTATGTCATCTCCTGCTATTTTTTCCAAAGAGTTTAATTTCTGTACGTTGATACTATAAAGGAAATTTCACATCCATAAAAAATAGGATCAATAACTTGGAAAATAAGCCAGATTGCCTGAAAATATGAAATTGTAATCTCTGATTGTTCAACAGTAATAAAAACTCTTGTCATGTTCCGCAGCTTACGCATTTGCATGAAGACTCAACTACTAAGTATGTTACTTGAATGTTATGTACCTATGTTTGGTGGCACTACCGTATTGCTTCAGTTAATTTGGCTTAAGTCTTAACTTATAATCATATGCCATGTACGTACGATTTCTGATCAGTATAATAATATGGTATTTTCTCTTCCTCAATATAAGAGATGGTGCACTCGGCATTCTTATTAGTGATTTCAAACTTTCGTATTATACCTCAAGTTATTTTTCTCAGTTTACATCTGGAAACCTTTTGAATTATCTATCTTGCTTACTTGGATATATGATACACTGTTAATCATTTTGAGTACCATTGTAGCATATGTAGATAGACTTAATTACTAGAGCCTAAACCATGCCTATGTCACTGCACACTTTAGATAAAGAATTTTTCAGATTTCAAGTGATGTTTCTCATGGTAATTGGATCAATACTAACATCAGAATCACGAAGATGTATTAGATATGATTTAATCAACGAATCATATCAAAGATACTGATTCTGCATCTTTTGCTTCCATTCGACAGAGGTTTTATCCTTGTAGATGGTTATCTAGAAAGACAATGCTTAACTTCATGCTTCAACAATATTATGCTGAGTGCCGTAGGGACATCTTCTCAAAGTTGTGCTTATTGGATTTTAGGCCCTTTTTCTTCATATGTGGACAAAACAATACTCACTTTTGACCACTCACTTTTACTTTTGGCTCATATATTAAATAGACCTTTAAGGTTTTATTTGGGCACGAGAGTTTTCGATAGAGTTGCCACCGAGGGTGAAAAAGAGAGCAAGTGTGCAGATTTTCTCTACAGAATATTCAGGTTGAGCAACTATCTTCAAATTATAATTTCTGCTTTGTTATTTATTAATTGAGCTAAAATTTGAATTTAGTTTTCTTTACATGTTTATCTTCGAGTGCAAACTGACAGAACATGATTTGGAGTCTTATAGCCCCAGATTTTAGATCGTGCATAGTGCTGTATTTTTGGGGTGATTTATCTCTTTTTCTTGACTTGTTCTGGTGCAAACTTGTTGCTATTATTGCTCCATATATGACATTCATATTGTAGCCATTTTGAAAAAAATTATGACTCCTTATTCATATTGTGAAACTTTGGTCCCGTAATTGTTTAGTCTTCACATTTGAAAACGTTTTTCCATGTTAAATCTTGTCGTCCCTTGGTTTGATTTATTTTTGTTCCATATCTATTGTTGGTTGTTATAGTTGATGCCCGTAGTCATTTGTGCTAGTGTTTGTTGTCTTCTATTGGTTCAAATAAATTAGGGAAGTTTAGACTTTGGTACACTTCTGCTGCTACCTTGTTGTGCATTTGTTAGTGCATTATTTTTCTCCAAATATAGTGATGTTAGAGCTTGTGGTTATATATTGATTGATAATATTTCTATTTGAATGATGAAGGTAAATATTAGCAAATTGGTTTATTTAAATGACAGTAATCATTAGATATAGAAAGGTGTGATGAAAAATCTTCTATTGTCAAGAAAATAAATCTACCTGTATTTGTTTCTAACAAACTTGAATCCATAACTAATGAGGATTGAGAACGTTAACACTTACCGTTTTGTGGCTATATTAGAGAATGGGTTGAAGATAATATTTAAAATCATATTACGAATGAGACACATACCAGAAGTTTAAAAGCTTGAGACACTTTATACTTTGAAGACTCGCAACAATAAGTTCTTCCTGCTTAAACAATTAATGAATTTTAAATACGAAAAGGACAGTCATATTTTTAATCATATAAATAATTTTCAGGGTGTCCTTGATCGGCTGTCTGGAATGAGTTTAAGCTTTGATAAAGAAATACAGGAACTCTAGATGTTGAATACTTTGCCTGGCTCTTGGGATACTCTTCATGTTTCTTTGACTAATTCTTCTCTCAGTGGTGTTGTAACTACAGAATATGTTATGATTGGTGTCTTAAATGAAGAGATGATAAGAAGATCTCAAGCCTCGTCTTCTTCACCTTCACACGCCAATAGTTTGGTTATTGAAGACGGGAGAGAACCAACTTGAGAGGTCAGAATAACAGAGGCTAAAGAAGAAATAATTCACGATCCAGGTATAAGAATGTTACATATGATCCATGTAACAAGAAAGGGCATATCAAGAAGATCTATTTCAAGGTTAAGAGATAAATATGACAACAAAAGAAAGATGGTGACAATGAAAATAGTATTACGACTATAGTTAATGATGATTCTTTTTTCCTTGTGGCGAAAATATTATTAATATTGTTCATAAGAAGAATAGTGGGTTGTGGAATTTCAGCTGTTCTCTTGGAATATAAAAAATGGGCAAGATGGTGAGGTCAAGGTATTTGGCAATGGTACATTTTACTTGAAAATTAACAATGGCTCCGGATTAGTTCTTAATAATGTCAAGCATGCTCCAGATGTCCGCTTAAATCTAATCTCTGTAGGAAAGCTTGATAGTGATGGTTATTATAACACATTTGATGGGGGATACTAGAATTTCATTAAAGGTGCAATGTTTGTGGCTCCAGGTATTGTAACGATCCGAGTAGTTGTTTTGAGCTCTAGCATTGTCACGACCCAAAATTCTGCCTTAGGTATCGTGATAGCACCTAGTCTCTAAGACTAAGTATGTTGATTACTTACCACAGTTAAACTAATTAAACATGATATTTTAAAGTAGAGTTTAATATAAATACTGAAATAAAAGTGATACAAGCCTACTCTGCAATAATCACAACAATCCTCTCAAGACTAGGCAATACAGAGTTACGAAACTCTAGCTGAATACATAGACATATCTCAAAATAAAAATACAATACTGTTCGGATAGCGAATTAACAGTACAATTCAAAGGAAATGGACTGTAGCGATCAAGCAACTCTACATTAAATCATCGCGATCAAGAAGATAACCATGACTGAGTCCGTTATCTCTAATACTTGGATCTGCAAAAATATGTGCAAAAGTGTAGTATGAGTACAGTACGGTCGATACCCACTAAGTATCAAGACTAATCTCGATGAAGTTGTGACAGGGTACAAGTCATGACACCTACTAGTCATAATAACATATACTGTATATAAGTATAAAGCTAGTAATAGAAACAAGAATCAGTAAATGGCAAAAGGGAAATAAACATGTGATACAAACAGTGAAGTAATCTGAACATCGTTAAAGTAGCAGTAAAACCAAATAAGGAAAACAAATGACAATTGAATAATCAAACCGTTCTAACACAAGTTTCACAATAAAATTACACCAAGATATCTCATCTCATAAACACAAGTCACGAGTCCCAAATCATAGACCATATGCTCACGGTACCTTGTGCCCACATTATTAATCGTAACTGCACAGACAACTCACGTGCCAATATCTCAATCCGCCAGGCATGGTCACAGGCTCACGATCCTAATAAAAGCATATACACAATAATATATGTGCATGATCAATAAATGTCAAGTTTCATACTCCTGAACTGGTGTAAATGGCATACTACGGTGTATGAATGTGCGAGTGTACTATTCTACTCCAAGTCGACAAGCAATATCAAAGACATCGAGTAGCTCATCGGAAACAACACAACAAGTCACGTAAGGTGGATGACTCACTCAAGGAAAAATCATGCCATCACACGAATATCATCAACATGGTACCCCCATGCCATCACATATCAACCTTGACATAGCCATCCCTATCTCTCCATATTGACAATATATAACAGCCACCCGTATCGCTTAACCCATATATTTAAAATAATAGCCACCCATATCACTCGACCCAGAACACAATAGCCATCAGTATCACTATGCCCAGATATTAACATAATAGCCACCCGTATCACTCCGCCCAGAGAATATATCAGTAGCCACCTGTATCACTCTGCCCAGACCATATACCAATAGTCACCCATATCACTACGCGCAGCCAATATATTAATAGACACTCGTATCACTCCGCCCAAACAATATATCAATAGCTACCCGTATCACTCCGCCCAGACAATATATCAATACCCACCCATATTACTACGTACAATCAACAATAGTGAGATGACACCCTTATACTACGCATAACAACAATCAATCCACATAATAAATCCATATGTTCTAACATCACAATAACACGACATATCAACTCGTACCACAAGTGCCCATAGGCCACAACCTTTTTAAAACAATAATACTAATATCACCACAACACATTGCCCACGGCTCACTCACAATATGTACAAGAATATCAATAGCAATAAAATAAAACGGGGGAAAATAACTCAACAATGAATAATACTCCATTTAACAACAACTTCAACTAAAGCTGGTTAATGCCTTTCAATAAATTCTACTTCAATTAATTGCTTAAGAATAAACTCAATAATGAAGGTATTTTCAAGAAATGACAACTTCAAATTCTAGTATATGACATAAGCTAACAATGAAAGAGATGACATGAACTAGCAAGTACGTCTAAATACATGAGAATAACTTGACAAAGAAAGGATATCATGTAATGGCAATTTCAAATAAGAATAATTCAACAATAAAAGAGGTAACGCGAAAATGAAAAGGTAACGAATTTAAATAAAGCATATAAGAATAAACTTGACAAATAAATGATAGAACATGTGCTAAAAGCTTTAAATAAAGCATGTAAGAATAAACTTGACAGTGGAATATAGAACATAAAATGACAAATTCAATTAAAGCATATAAAGATAAACTTAGCAAAGGAATGTGGAACATGTAATGACAAATTCAATTAAATGTATATAAGAAGTCTAAGAGTTTAATCCGGTCAATTTTCACATATAAGGCCTTGTACACACTCGTCACCTCATGTACACGTCTTTCACATAATCCAAATAGTTTAATTAAACCAAATCCTACGGGGTAGTTCCCCCACACAAAGTCAGGCCAGATACTTACCTCAAAGAAGCTAAATAAATACTCTAAAAGACCTTCCCGTGTGAAACAACCGTGGCTTTCAAATCAGCAATTTATACATTAGGAAAGGTTTTACAAAACTCCCCAATTTCCCCAATTGAAATCACTAATTTAATGATAAAACGAAAAATGGAATCATGAAATCTAACCAAATATGAGTAAAAAGTACATTCTCCAATCCAAATGGTAAAACTCCTATCCAAAATCGCCCAAAACCAAGATCTACCACTAAAGATGTGATAAAAACAACCAAACCCTTGATATATATATGTAATCTGCCAGGGATTTCCGCATTTGCAAACAAAACAGCGTACATGCGCTCTTGCATTTGCGAGACAAATCCCGCATCCGCGGTTCAACTCATCAAGACCAGCGACCTCACCTACACAAAAGCGGTCGCATTTGCAGGACCGCAGAAGCGCCAAAACTTCGCAAAAGCGAGCGACCACATGGAGCCCCAATTTCGTATCTGCGATCAATATTCCACATATGTGATATCGCACATGTGGTTCCTTACATGCAGAAGCGAAACACATGAAAATGCCCCAATGTCGCAGAAGCGACATAAATCCTGTAGAAGCGACTCCGCACCTGCGCTCCCACTTGCGCAGATGCAAAACACTAGAACCAAGCCTGCCCAAAACATGAACATGATCTGAAACTCGTCCGAAACGTACCTAGGGCCCTCGGGACCCCGTCCAATCACACCAACCAATCTCAAAACATAACACGGACCTACTCAAGGCCTCAAATCATACCAAACAACATCAAAACTCTGAATCGCACCCCAATTTAAGCATAATGAACTAATGAATATTTTTAATTCAAAACTAACGGCGAACAAGCTAAAACAACTCGGAGTAACCTCAAATTTTGCATGCAAGGTCCAACATGACACAACAGATCTATACCAACTCCAAAAACCACAATCCAAACCTGATATCAACAAAGTCAACTCCCGGTCAAACCTCTCAACCTTACAAACCTTCAACTTTCTATCTTTCGCCAAAAAGTATCAAATCAACCTATAGACCTCCAAATCCAAATTCGGACATACGCCTCAGTCCAAAATCACCATACGAAGCTATTGGAATCATCAAAACACCATTCCGGAATCGTCTATACAAAAGTCAAACTCCGGTCATCTCTTATCACTTAAGCATCTAGAACAAGGATCATTCTACCAAATCAATCCTGAATCGCTCGAAAACCGAAACTGAACATACAAACAAGTCATAATACATAATATGAAACTTCTCAAGGCCTCAAACCACCAAACGGAATGCTAGATCTCAAAATGACCGGTCAGGTCGTTACATTCTCCCCCTCTTAAACAAACATTCATCCTCGAATATGCCAAGAGTCTTTCCAAAACCATCAATCACTGTATAAACTCACCATACACATATAACGGGTGATCCCACATCACCCAAATCCACATAAGCCCGACAACACCATCTCGACTGAAGATTGTGCCTTCCATCCACTATAATAAGCCTTAGAACCTAATTTCAACATCTAAATTTTTGCCAAATATCCAATCCTCATATAAACACACTGTATCAACCTGAACCAGCCGTAGAAACTCATGCATACATCCACAAGGTATAACCACACGATGAAACATATCACCCATACACCCATAGCAACAACTCTAACCACAATAGCTGCCCATAATCCAACCCAGCACCGGTAAATAACCTCATAATAGCTAGAACTATGTCCCAGACCTTCCCAACACTTCTAATGATGTAAGAAACATCAAGATCTCATAAAAACTCACCCAAATCAACAAGTCACACCCAACACCACCTAGGCACATACCTCGCAATGTAAATTCAACAAGCACAACTCGAATATGACTGAATATGGAAAGACAAACACATGAGTTATCTCAAAGGAATCAATGATATCACAATAAAGAAGTTATCTTACTACCTTGCACTATGAACTAGTAAAAATTGAAAGATAAATCTCAAAGCATAAGTAACAAAGATTCAAAAGAACTCTCAACGTATAATATTATTAATCAATAATGAAGTACCACAATGAATAAAAAGAACTCCTATTTATAGGAGTAAAAAGTCCTTAAAACTAGGTAGGGTTGCTGCCAAAGAAAACCCTAACTTGGAGGCTAAGCTAAATACTAGAAAATCTAATAAAAACTAATAAAAAGAAGAGGGTGGGCAGCCAAATGCCTTTGGAGAAGATTTGGGCCTTAAAACTACTAGTTTGGGCCATTGGTTTGGACTCCGATTGGGCTCCTTTTTAAACACCACCTTTTGGACCTCTTTTAAGCTCATTTTAAGCTCTTTTAGGTGCCTTTTTGGTGGATTTCAAGGGCTGATTTTGGGACCCAATCTTCCTCTTCTTGGACTTTAGTTTGGGCCACCAAATAATTATAAAACTTGAACAATTCATCTCCTTTGGGCTTGAGCTCTTCTTCTACAATTAAAAGCTTCTTTATTTTCCCTTGAAGTCCAGCAACCTTAGTCTGCAATTCTTTAGCTTTAGATTTTGTAAATGGCCTTCCAAAACTCTATCCTTGTCTTTGATGCGGTCACGACAAGTTGTCTGAAGTGTGGACTGTACTGGCTGACTGACTGAGCCTCCACCATGATTGGTCAGAGCTAAAGAGTAGAATCCAATGAATCCTCCAGAACCTCGAGACCTCTTGGCCTCCTTATCCTCCCTCTCCTCACCTCGAATATGCTCTAACCTCCTGGCTTTCTCCACAACCTGCTGAAATGGAGCATCAGTCTCCAACTCCTGAGCCATGCTGAATCTAAGATCATAATTGAGCCCCTTGATATATCTATGGACCCTCTCTCTAATGGTAGAAACCAAAATATGTGCATGACGAGATAACTCACTGAACTTGATAGCATACTCCGACACCGTTATAGTGCCCTGACGCAGCTACTCAAACTCTATGCACCATGCATCCTAGAGAGTCTAGGGAACAAACTCGCTTAAAAACATATCTAAGAATTGAGCCTAAGTGAGTGGCGCTGCATTGCCTGGCCTACCCTCCTCGTAGGATTGCCACCACCTATACGCTGCTCCCGATAGCTGAAATGTAGTAAATGCTACTCCGCTCACCTCCACAATGCCCATGTGTGGAGAATACGGTGATATTTGTCCGGAAAACCCTACGCGTCCTCAGTCATTGTGCCACTGTATGTAGGAGGGTGATACTTCTTAAACCCCTGAAGTCTCAGTTGGTCCTCCTCAGATACCTCTGGCCTGACCTCGGGTTGAACCGTGATAACGGGTTGTACTGGTACCACACCCAGAGTGTGACCAACACAAACCTGCTGCTTTGGAGTATGGGCGGCGGGAGTGTGAGCCCCTCCCCTATTTTGTGAAGTAGCTGGTGCAACAGGGATCAATCCCACCTGAGCCAATGCACCAAACATGCTCATGAAATACACTTAATGCTCCTGAAGTCTAGGGGTAACAATAGGATCCTCTGGTGCCTGTCCCCCAACCAGAGCTACTGGTGGCTCCTCAGCTACTGCTTTGGCAGGTTCTCTAGCTGCGGTATGTGCCCCTCTTCTGTCTCTACCTCAGCCCTGGCCTCTCGCGGCTCTAGCAGGGGGCACGGGTGTTTGCTCAGCTGATCTGGTAGTGCGTGTTCTCACCATCTGTGAAAGAATAGACATACAAAGGCTTAAACGTCAAAAGCAATGAATCCGCACGATAAGAAAGAAAGAAGTGGGATTTTCCTAATAGTTCCGTAGCCTCTCGAAGATAAGTACAAACATCTCCGTACTGATCTGCAAGACTCTACTAAACTTGTTTGTGACTCGTAAAATATATGAACCTAGAGCTCTGATACCAACTTGTCACGATCCAAAATCCCGCCTTAGGAATCGTGATGGCACCTAGTCTCTAAGACTAGGTAAGCTGATTACTTACCATAGTTAAACCAATTAAACATGATATTTTAAAGTAGATTTAATATAAATACCCAAATAAAGGTGATACAAGCCTATGCAGCAACAACCACAATAATCCTCCCAAGACTAGGTAATATAGAGTCACGAAACTCTATCTGAATACATAGAAATATCTCAAAACAAAATACAATACTGTTCGGATAGAGAATTAACAGTACAATTAAAAGGAAAGAGACTCCAAGGGACTGCGGTGATCAAGAAACTCTACCTTGAATCCTCGCAATCAAGAAGCTAACCCTTCCTGAGTCCGTTATCTCCAATACTTGAATCTACATAAAAATGTGCAGAAGTGTAGTATGAGTACACCACAGTCGATACCTAATAAATATTAAGACTAACCTTGGTGCAGTAATGATGAGGTACCGGTCATGACACCTACTAGTCATAATAACCTGCGCAGTATATAAGTATAAAGTTAATAATGGAAACAAGAATTAGTAAATGGCAACAAGGAATACACATGTGATACAAACAGTAATGTAGTCCAAACACCATTAAAGTACCAGTGAAACCAATTAAGGGAAATAAATGACAACTGAATAATCAAACCATTCTAACACAAGTTTCACAACAAAATTACTCCGAGACATCTCATCTCATAAACACAGGTCACGAGTCCCAAATCACAAACCATATGCTCACGGCACATTGTGCCCACATTATTAATCTTAATCGCACGGACAAATCACGTGCCAATATCTCAATCCGCCCGGCATGGTCACAGGCTCACGACCACAATGAAAGCACATACAGAAGAATAAACGTGCATGATCAATAAATGTCAAGTTTCATACTCCTGAAATAGTGTAAATGGCATAGTACAGTGTATGCATGTGCGAGTGTACTATTATAGTCCAAGTCAACAAACAATATCAAAGACATCGAGTAGCTCATTGGAAACAACATAACAAGTCACATATCAACCCTGACATAGCCACCCTTATCTCTCCATATTGACAATATCATAATAGCCACTAGTATCGCTCCGACCAGAAATTTAACACAATAGCCACTTGATAACAACACAATAGGGGGCCAAGAACTACTAAGAAAAATCTAGAAGCATGCGCAAGCTAAAAGAAAATAAAGAAACAAAAAAGAAGACATAATATTAAAGATAGATTGAATTCAAGAAAGAGTTTCTTGAATTCAAGAAGTTTATTCTTGAAGTTGAATCCTAACAACAACAATTGGCTAATGAAGAACTAATCACCTTTGATAGAGAATTAAAAATGAGAGATAGATTGTAAAACCCGGCCTTTTAGAATAACAAGAACAACAATAAGCCTAAACTTATCACCTTTCTTGAATAACTAGAAGTGATCTAAGATTTTTAATAGGGTTTAATCTTACCACCTTAAGTTGAGTCTTGAAGGTTGAAGAATAAATCCAAGAGTAGCCACACACAAGACTGTAAGAAAAATCTCACAATTCCTATTGATAATAATCTGTCATAATCTATCTAAAAACAAAGAAGACACCTCTTATATAGGTAGGAGGGTCACAAAATTAAGGCTAAAAAAATAAGGAAATAAAGTCCTAAATTACTTTGGACAACAAGTCCATCTACCTTAGGAAAAGGCAAAATACTAGGAAACAAAAATCAAGTCATTCTTGGAAAGTAATGCCAACCATCTTAGGAAAAGGAAAAAATAACCTTAACTAACTAGGAAAGCAATAAATATAGTCCCAAAATATATGGAAATAAGTCCCAAACCAATCTTGGATAGAATCTTGAAAATCTTGAAACTCTTGAAGGATATTTACAAGCAACTTGGCACCCACTTACACTCAACATCTAGCACACTTGTGTACCCTTCTTGGACATCAATTAAGTCCTTTTTATGTTATAAAAACGTGGCTTTATGTAGGACTTCATTGGCTGCAAGTTTGGACACATTTTAGGTGCCAAATTTGTCCAAAAATTGGACTGACTAGGACCTTCTTCAAAGGATGTCTCTTGGGATCCAATCCTCCTCTTCTTGGACATAAATTCAGGCCATAAAACAATTGTAGTACCTATCCAATTCATATACTTATCCTTGAGCTCTTCCTCCCAATTAACAACTTCTTTATTTGCTCTTGAAGTCTAATGACCTTGTTTTGCAACTCTTTAGCTTGACATCTTGTTAAAGGCCCTCTTTGAGATTCCAAAGCTTCATCCTTGTCCTTGAATAGATTTGAGCTTCCTAGGATGCTATCATCTTCTTAAAAAATATTCGTCCTCGAATTTCGACCATGCAAGAAAAAGAAGTCACGCACTAGTAAATGGAATCCACTAATATGAAAAATGGTAGGAATAAAACAAGATAGTGACCATGTGTCTACTTAACCCAATTAAGCCTAATATGTGCAATGAAATTTGCAATGCGATCTTGTCAATAAGGTAGTCCAAACATGTGCATGCCAAAGAAATTACAAAATATTGTCCATGCATCTATTTAACACAAGTATCTCTGCCATACGTATCAAATAAGACACTTTTATGATATAGCCAAGTATCAATTATAAATCTCATGGATTCTTCTACATGTAAGTTATTCAAAGAAGCACATAAATTCTCAGAAAGGTCAGAAGAACCCATAAATTCCAAATTAAAATTTTAATACATTCAAGCTCATGATTATAACTTTCCCCAATAATATTCGCAACATCAATGGATTCTACATAATTTCTCAAACCGTCGCAGAAAGAGTCATAGATAGTGTAACGACCCGACCGGTCATTTTGAGCTCTAGCGCATCGCTCAGCAGTTTGAGACCTTGAGTATCACTTCATATTTTATGACTTGTACGCTTAGTCGGAATCAAATTTCGGGAAGTTCAGAGTTGATTCAGATGGAAAATTCTAATTTCGGAAGCTTTAGTTGGGAGAATTGAATAAGGTTTGACTTTTGAGTAAACGACCTCAGAATAGAGATTTGAATATTCCAATAGGTTTGTATGATGATTTTAGACTTGGGCATGTGTTCGAGTTGAGTATCGGGTGGTCCGGGAGCATTTCGACACTTATTATGAAAGTTGGATTTTTAAAGGTTTTAGAATTTCATAAGTTTGGTTTGAAGTAGATTTTGATCTTATCTATGTTCATTTGAGGTTCCGAGCCTTGGAATAGGTTCGTATCGTGATTTTTAACTTGCATGCAAAGTTTGCATGAATCGGACGGGTTCGTCGAAGTTTGATTATTTGAAAGTTTAAAGAAGGTTTCGATCATCAATTCATGATTTTGATGTTGTTTGGTGTGATTTGAGCCCTCGAGTAGGTTGTGTTATGTTTTTGGGACTGGTTTGTATGATTGGACGGGGTCCCGGGGGCGTCGGGTGTGTTTCGAATGTGTTTGGATGGTGTCGCGCTCTTATTTGATGTTTTAGCATCATTTCTTTGGGCATAAAGGGCACTATATTGAACAAACGACATTTTATTGGTGATTATATTAAACCATTATATCCATATCGTAATCACGGAGCCATAGAAACAAGAATCGTCGAATTCTGATGTCGTGTGAGAGAGTTATGCCTATTTTCGGGTCGGACAAAATTGCTGGTTTCTGGTGCGAAGCTTTATTCATCGAGAACGGGAAGAAGGATTTTTTTGTTGACCAGTCAATGCAAAAAATTGATCTTCGCGAACGCGAAGGTCTCCCGCGAGAGCGTTAAAGAAAAATCAACTGGATAGTGTTTTAAACCGAGAATCATAGTATTTTGGGCATATCTTGAGTTCTAGAACTCCGTTTGAGGTAATATTTGCAGCGTTGTTCTCATCTCAACAAGGGGGTAAATATATGACCTTTATTTTGATGTTTATCTATTATTATTATTTCTGCTGGTTATTATTTTTATCCGTGTTGGAATTGTAGAAATTTGGATTTTGAGGCCCACAGTTGAGAAATGGTAAATCCTTGATTTGAGGGTCGATTCATGGATGAAATTGGATGATTTTCTGGGATATAGACCATATGAGTTATCGGTAATATTTATTTTCAATATTTTTGTAATTCGGTCACGTGGCCCCGAGGGTTGAATTTATTGACTTTTAAAGCGGAGTTGAGAATTGTTATAAATTAATTAATTATGATGTTGGAGTATATTTTTATTGGTTTTTCATGATTGTTTGACTAGTTCGGATCGATGGGCATTTGGTTTGAGGTGTTAGAGAGGCGTTGGAGCCGGTTATGGAACTTCGGAGCGAGGTAAGTCTCCTGTCTAATCTTGTACGGGGTAAATTACCCCGTAGGTGTTATATTCTTATGTGCTACATGTTGTGGGAGCTACGCACGTATGAGGTGATGAGTGTCCGTGCGTATGCTAGAATTCCCGATTATGTGCGGCTAGACATAGGTTCACGCCATGCTATAATTGTACTATTTGAGTTATCCTTGTTCGTTTAAATTCCTTTATTTCGCGTTACGACTTGAGATTAGACTGGCATATGGTGATAGACTCGCTATTGTAGAGATGTGATGAGCTACTTGATAATCCGCGGAATAATTTGTGCTTTCCTTATGAATTTCTCCTGCATTATGCGTATTCATCGCAAGGTTTTCCTTAAAATTCATAACTCACACGTTTATTCATGAGTGAGGTCAGGGATCCATCAAAGCTTCTTATTCTAATGGGATCGGGTTGTTCGCCTCGGTAGGATTATGTACCATACTCTTATGGGAGTGGGGCGTTCTCCCCGACAGTATAATAGATGCATCTATGGTCCGTGCCTTTCGACCCTCGGCGGTGCACACATTATGATGGGATCGGGCCGTTCACCATGCCATTTCTATAAAACACTCTGATGGACCGGGTCGTTCGCCTCGGCAGCATCGTGCGTAATATTCAATAAATAATCAGCATATCCGTGTGTTTTGTTTTCCAGATTTGAGTTGTGATGACCTATCTGGTGAGGTCCATTTTATATATACTCTGGTTGAAGAGGTAACTGCTAATTGGGAGCTTGAGTTTACCATTCTGAGGAGGATTATACCTCGTATTTATATTGGTTTATACCGTTTATTTACTCTTCCTCATACTTGTCTACTTCTTACTATACATGATTTATTGGACCAATAGTAAGTGTCGATGTCGACCCCTCATCAATACTTCTCCGGGGTTAGGCTAGATACTTACTGGGTACGCATTGATTTACGTACTAATACTACACTTGTGTACTTATTGTGCAGGTTTACATTTCTGGTGGTCTCTTGGGCGTAGAGGCACAACTATTGCTGGGACTTTATGATGAGCTGTATTCTATATTACAATCCACAGCATACAGAGTCTCCATTAGCGTTATTTAAATTCTCATGTCTAACTTGTATTCCAGACAGATGTTGTATTTTATTATATTTCCTAACTTGTGTAACCGAGTTTTGGGGGTTCCCACTGGATGTTTGGTATGGTAGTTCACGTAATTATTATCATTTCACCCTGTAGTCTTCATTTTATACTATTTAATTAATGGGAATTATGATTTCAAGTAATAAAAATAAGTAATTAAGTTGATCAATCACTGTTGGCTTGCCTACGGCGACATTAGGCGCCATCACGACCTATAGTGGATTTTGGGTCATGACAGCTTGGTATAAGAGCTCTAGGTTCACTATGGTATCACGAGTCATGAGTGTGTTTAGTAGAGTCTTGCGGATCGGTACGGAGATGTCTGTACTTATCTTTGAGAGGCTATAGGGCTGTTAGGAGCACTTTCCTTCTTGATTCCTCATCGTGCGATTTGATTCCATTAGCTTATGCCTTCATTTCCTTCCTACTCAATCTTACGCGGCGTGGAGCTCTTGTTACCAATTTGGAATCGAGGAGCTGTAGTGGTACTGCAGTCATGGTGCAGGATGTTTCTCTCTGCGTATTCGGGTAGTCTATTATCGTTTCTTTGTGGAAGGGTGTTCTGTCATTTCATCCCAGTACCTGTATTTCCTTGGTTTCACGGTTATGCACAAATTATTATGATATTCATGCATTGTTATCGCACAAAGTTGGTGTAAACGTAGGTGCTTGTTCATGTGTTGAGGCAGTGAATGACTCGAAAGGAGGATTTTTCAGTGCATGGTTTAGAGGTTAGATATTTAATTCCAGCAGAGGAAAGGCAATTGGACTATGGATGTTCAGGCTCTAGTTGGTGAAGTGATGAGACTTGATATTTCTGAGCGTGGTGGAATTCTCATTTGTGGTGTGATGTCGTCGTCCTTGTTGGAACACATTAAGGCTTATGGGTGTTGGGGCCTCCTTTGATTTGCCTTTGGGGCAGGGTGTTATAGAATGATGCCTAAGCACCGGTTATCAGATATGGCGGTGTATGTTAGCTTCAGAGTTGAATCAGTGCTTTTAATGTTGATGACTCGAGGTAAATGATCTTTGAGGAGGCTTAGAGTTGGTAGCAATTTATTAGTTCAGGTGCTACAGAGAATGATTTTGATTTGAGGTAGCATTTGGGCAGCGAAGGATGAGGAACGACATGGTGGGAGGTGTCTCGCGGTGGTTGAATTGCTAGCAGGTCAAGTATGAAAAGCAGAGCTTGAGAAGTTTTTAAAGGAGACGGTTTAACCGAAGTGGGAATGGCAGAATAGCATATGGATTCTGTGATAGAATAGCCACGTACCTTGAGAAAAGTTTAGAGCGATTTGGGAATCGTGGTAGATAGTGACTAGGTCCACGAATTCTATTTGGGATGTTGGCTACTGTGCTGAGGAAGGTTGAATATGACGGAAACGAGTTTGCTTTGAATGAGAGGGGTGTAAAAGCTTGATTTTTGTTATGGGATACGATGTGACTTCGAGTTTGGAAATGTGTTGTCGGACTTTCAGTTGATGTCAATGGGGGATGAACATACTTTTACAACTGGTGGGCGAGCATGGGCTCAGGAGGGTTTATTGATTTTGTGGTAGTTGTACCCAGTGCAGCGTTGTTGGAAGATGTTGGTATGAAATTCCACGTGTGGGCTATCTTATGTGAGAAAGTTAGAGGTTGTGTGATTTTGATAAAGTTTCTACGAGGAGTTCTACTTACTACCCGACAGAAGGTCAAATATGCAATTGCGACTGATAATTCAGAATATTCATGAGAAGTTCACGATACATGTGGCAGGTTAACAGTGCAAGATCATGGTAATTGAGAAATAGGAATCTTTGTGGGCTCTAGATTTATGTGATTGTAGCTTAAAGCTAAGTGGGGGAACCCACTGCCTATGATTGGATCGCGTGGTTGTCTTCTTGTGCAGTTTCTGGTTATCGGTGCATTGGTGGATTAATTATGACTAAAAAAAGAAAACATCAGGGGTAGTTCGAGCAAAGAACTTGATGAATGTGTGCTATATTTCGCCTTATCGATTCATGTGCAGGTTTTGGGAAGATTCAAAGTTTATGCTTCTTGTGGATGTGATGTGCAAGGAAAAGAATTCATCCAGTTGCTTCTTTGGGAGTGTTCATGTGCTAACAGAGCATTGGAGTTTGATTATACTCGGGATCAGGTCAGAGTGGGTGACTCCCAATAGTGATTCTAATGGGTTCAAGGATGTAGCGCGGTGTCTAAGGATTTTGGGTCCGTTGTGTGGTTAAGGATCAAGTTCTTGCAGTGGGTATTGAGACAATGTGATCTTGTGATTTGGGTCACTCGGGATGAGTGTTGATCGAGTTTCTTTATGTTTTTGAATGGAGTTATTATTATTTCCAAGGCAGGTCAAGAGTAAATTGGAGGAAGTTGGGTCGGTTGGTAATGGTTTGAATCAGCATGATTGTGACAATGATCAGTTCCTTCGGTGCATTAAGTTTTACAGGTGGTTGGTGGTTGTACGTGAAGGCATGACAGCCACCATAATTTGATTGATTTGGGAGGTATTTGATTATAATCACCTTCTTATGTGTAAATGGATCCCGGAAGAGTTAGGACGGTTTAGACCACGACTCGAGGTTTGTATTTTCTGCGGTTATGGGAATTCAGTTACGTGTTGCAATGGTTCTTCTGAAATGAGTTGAGTGAATGGGATTTTAGCCAATGAAGTGTTTATTCTACAAGTAGTTCAGGGGTTATGATGAATTCTTGTACTCTCGCGTAGCGGCGCGATAGGTGCAATAAGCGGCATGGGAATTGGAAGTTGAGGATCAAGGTTGCAGTTCGGTGTTGACTAGAATGTCACGAGCTCGGATGAGCAGGGAAGAATTCTGATGTTCAGAGTAAGCTGGCATTTTCTATAGTGTCACCTGAGAACATTGTCCTGTGTAAGAGGCTTTGTGTATTTATTTGTAGACTCTTGGTTAGGTTTACAGAATTAGTACAGTTGGTGGTGTGGAGGTGCAGCCTTTGCTACCTGGTGCAGAAGGTCGTGGGAGCATATCCCACTAGAAAATCATATAAGTGTGACATATTAGTCACTCTATTGTTAAAGATTGAAACCAAGCATGGAGATTATGGTACTATCATTAATGTGAGAGTTTACGCTTGGAAGGCGCTCTATTACTTTGGTTGTGAACTGTGGGAGTTTGTTCTGGTTTGGGACAACTGCTTGTATGTCATGAATAGGGCCATTGTGGATCCTTGAAGGTTGTTGGCCCAGTATGGGATGATCGGAGTTGGCTTGGGGTCCGTTGGTGGGTCTAATGTGAATGTGTTCTCTACATCAGGTTGGATGTGTTCGTTCGGCATAGCATTGCTTGTGCAGGAGTCTTCGAGCATTGGATGTTATTCCCGTCGTCAGCTATTCCATGTAATACTCTATTATGCCATGTGGGTTACGAGACGACTTGATTATTCGCACATGTGTTGTGATCCCGTGTAGCTTGTGGTGTTATATAAGCAGGATGGCTCTCGAGATACATGTCATTTATCACACCTTAGTTGTGCTTGGGTTTTGTAGCGTATGGTGCTATCCGTCTCCCAAGGGTTGTATTTTTGCACTTGGCGTGCTTGTGGTTGCTATTCGGGTATTTCGTAGGAATAATCATTATGGCTCGATGGGAACTTCCTTATTTATTGTTATGTGTGGATTGGGTAGCACGCCTCCATGGGTATGTTGTTTTGATCGGGTTACATGCCGCAACGGTATCATGTTTGGATCGGTTTGCACGCCGTGAGATGTTAAGTACGTTTCACTATACTTATTCCTATATATTTTGTTTCTCATTCTCTGAGAAAGGTTCATAGCATCTTTTTGGTTGTTTTATTCGTTACACGGGCTGGGTAGTTCTTTTCCAGAGTTCGTTCTTCCTTATGTTTCATATTCGAGTTGTAGTTTGTGGGTGCTTCGATGGTGCTGTATGAGAATTTAGACGGTGTGTGAGGTGGCTTATTGCCCGAGTAGCTTGTACTGGGTGACACGAGGTTATTGGACCTGAGGTCGGTGCGATCGGATTTATGTAGGGTATATTAAATAGAAAATATTGTTATTTAGTTCAGAATGAGGTAATTATTCTTGTCAGGTGGAGAGACCCTCATGATTTATTTATTTGGCAGGTGGTAATGAGTTTCTACGCATCTCTTTCATCGTGGCAGCATTGCGAGAGTTGGAATAGGGCTTATATGTGTCATGAGGTGCATTGCGGGCATCCGATTCGTGGAATTTCTGCTATTGTGGTCGGAGGATGTTATTATGGGAAGACGATTTATGTGGTGCATGGTGTGATTTCAACATAGGTGCATGATTAGGTTTTCGTACAGTGTGTAGGGATTGATGCGGTGTTCGTATGTTAGAATCGAATCTCGTGGAGAATTCTGGATGTTGGAATTTGGTTCTAAGGCTTGTTAGCTAAGGTTATAGGGGGGAGGATCTTCAGTCTGGCTTGAGCTAATGTGCTCACATGGGTTGTGGTGGCACGGGCAGGTGCACGAGGTGCTAAATAGTGATTTTGAACAACTCCGGAATGGTCCTTCGCATGTTCGAGGACGAACGTATATTTAAGTGGGGGAGAATGTAACGACCCGGCCTGTCATTTTGAGCTTTAGCATGTCGCTCTGCGGTTTGAGGCCTTGAGTAGCTTCACTTCATGTTTTATTACTTGTACACATAGTCGGAATCAAATTTTGGGAAGTTCAGATGGAAAATTCTAATTTCGGAAGCTTTAAGTTGGGAGAATTTACTAAGGTTTGACTTTTGAGTAAACGACCTCGAAATCGGTATTTGAAGGTTCCAATAGGTTCGTATGATGATTTCAAACGTGGGCGTGTGTTCGGGTTGAGTATCGGGTGGTCCTGGAGCATTTCGACGCTTATTATGGAAAGTTGGCATTTCGTTTAAGGTTCCGAGCCTTGAAATAGGTTTGTATTGTGATTTGTGACTTGTACACAAAGTTTGGCATCATTCCGGAATGTTAAAGTATGAATGGGACGCGTTCGTCGAAGTTTGAATGTTTGAAAGTTTAAAGAAGGTTTCGATCATCGATTCATTGTTTTGATGTTGTTTGGTGTGATTTGAGGCCTCGAGTAGGTTCGTGTTATGTTTTGGGACTGGTTTGTGTGAATGGACGGGGTCCCCGGGGCCTTGGGTGTGTTTCGGATGTGTTTGGATGGTGTCACGCTCGTATTTGATGTTTCGGCGTCGTTTATTTAGGAATAAAGGGCACTATATTGAGCAAACAACCTTTAATTTGTGATTAGATTAAACCATTAGATCTGTATCATAATTATGGAGCCATATCAACAAGAATCGCTGAATTGCTAGTTTCTCGTGCGAAGCTTTGTTCTTCGCGAACGTGAGAGAGGTTCCGCAAATGCGAAGAAGGATTTCTGGGTTGACCGATCAACGTGAAGCGTTGCTCTTCGCCAACGTAAAGGTCTCCCGCAAAGGCGATGAAGAAAAATCATCTGGACAGTGTTTTAAACCAAAATTTTAGTATTTTGGGCATATCTTGAATTCTAGAGCTCCGTCTGAGGTGATTGTCACGACGTTGTTCTCGTCTCAACAAGGGGATAAATATCTGACCTTTATTTTGATGTTTCTCCATTATTATTTCTGTTGGTTATTATTTTTATCCATGTTTGGATTGTAGAAATTGAGATTTTGAGCCCCAAAGTTGAGAAACGGTAAATCCTTGATTTGAGGGTCGATTCATGGACGAAATTGGATGATTTTCTGGGATATAGACCATATGAGTTATCGGTAATATTTATTTTCAATAATTTTTGTAATTCGGTCACGTGGCCCCGAGGGTTGAATTTATTGACTTTTAAAGTGGAGTTGAGAATTGTTATAAATAAATTAATTACGATGCTGGAGTATATTGTTATTGGGTTTTCATGATTGTTTGACTAGTTCGGATCAATGGGCATTTGGTATGAGGTGTTAGAGAGGTGTTGGAGCCGGTTATGAAACTTCGGAGTGAGGTAAGTCTCCTATCTAACCTTGTGAGGGAGAAATTACCCCGTAAATATTATATTATTATGTACTACATGTATCCGTGCGTATAGTAGAATTCCTGATTATGTCCAGGTATACTTAGGTTCACGCCATGCTATAATTTTACTATTTGAGTTATCCTTGCTCGTTTAAATTCCTTTATTTCGCGCAACGATTTGAGACTAGACTTGCATAGGGTGACAGACTCGTTATTGTAGAGATATGATGAGCTACTTGATAATCCGCGGAATAATTTGTGCTTCCCTTATGAATTTCTCCTGCATTGTGTGTATTCATCGCAAGGTTTTCCTTAAAATTCATAACTCACACGTTTATTTGTGAGTGGGGTCAGGGATCCGTTAAAGCTTCTTATTCTAATGGGATCGGGCCGTTCACCTCGGCATGATTATGTACCACACTCTTATGGGAGCGGGCCGTTCACCTCAGCAATATAATAAATGCATCTATGGTTCGTGTCGTTCGACCCTCATCAATGCACACATTATGATAGGATTGGGCCGTTCGCCGCGACATTTCTATAAAACACTCTTATGGACTGGGTCGTTTGGCTCGACAGCATCGTGCGTAACATTCGATAAGAAATCAGCGTATCCTTGTGTTTTGTTTTCCTGATTTGAGTTGTGACGACCTATCTGGTGAAGTCCATTTTATATATACTCCGGTTGAGGAGGTAACGACCAATGGGAGCATGATTTTACCGTTCAGAGGAGGATTGTACCTCGTATTTATATTGGTTTATACCGTTTATTTACTCTTCCTCATACTTGTTTACGTCTTACTATACATGATTTATTGGACCACTAGTAAGTGTCGATGTCGACCCCTCGTCACTACTTCTCCGAGGTTAGGCTAGATACTTACTGGGTTTGTGTTGATTTACGTACTCATACTAAACTTCTGCACTTATTGTGTAGGTTTATATTTCTGGTGGTCTCTTGGGCGCGGAGGCGCAGCTATTGTGGGGACCTTACAGTGAGCTGCTCTATATTATGATCTGCAACATACAAAGTCTCCATCACCATTATTTATATTCCCCTGTCTAACTTGTATTCCAAACAGATGTTGTATTTTATTATATTTCCTAGTTGATGGTCATCCAAAATCACGGTGAGCTGCATTCTATATTATATTTCATAATACATAACATGAAGCTTCTCAAGGCCTCAAACCACCAACCAGAACGCAAGATCTCAAATGACCGATCGGGTTTGACAAATATTCCATTCGGAGGTTTAAGGCTTTCATGCGTTATGACTTGCATGTAAAATTGATTTTGATTTTTGTGAGGTTCTAGATTTATTTGGAAGTGTAATTCTCAATTTGGAAGCTTTAAGTTAGAAGAGTTTATCAAGGTTTGACTTTTGAGTAAACGACCTTGTAATTAGGATTTGATTATTTCAATATGTTAGTATGGTGATTTTTGACTTGGGTATGTGTTCGAATTCGTATTCGGAGGTTCCTAGAATGTTATGGTTCTATTTGCCGGAAATTGGCAATTTGGATGACCTGGAGAGTTCATAGGTTTGATCGAAAGCTGACTTTGATGTTATCGGGTTCTGATTGGTGTTCTAGAATTTTTGATAGTCTCATTTAGTTTATTGGATCTTGTGCACGAAGTTTGATTGTAATCCAAAATTTCTAAGTTTGATTCTCACGTATTCGGCGAAGTTTGAATATTGAAAGTTAAGAGATGAATTTGATCTTTGATTATTGGTTTGTTGTTGTTTTTATGTTTGGAACTTTGGAATAAGTTTGGATAAGGAATCTTGACTTGTTCGTATGGTTGAACGGGATCCCCTAGCGGTCGAGTGTGTTTTGGGGTAGTTTCAAACCATTTCAAATGTGTTCGCATTGCTGGTTTTCTGATGCCTCTGATTAGCAATGCGATTGCGAAGGGTGGATTGCAATAGCTTAGTGTGTTTTGGAAGCTGGGGGCTTTGATCGTTGTGTTCGCATAGTTAGTCACATGTTCATGAAGTGTTGGCAAACTGGTCTCTGCATTAGCATAGCTATTTTCGCGTTCACATAAAGGAATAGTGTGGTTGGGAGCTTGGTCTTCGCATTCATGGAGTGGAGACGCATTCGCATACTGTGTGAGCTGGGTGAGCTTCATGATCGCGAGAATGCTTCCATGATCGTGATGGAGGATTTGAGCAGGGGCAGATTTCTGCTTTGCAAACGCGAGGCTGTGTCCGCGTTGGCGAAGGGTAATGCTGGGCAGGCTCTTTTAAGTTGCTATTTTGGGACTTTGCCCATCCATTCATATTTTGAGCCCAAGACTTCGACATGAGGAGAATTGCAAGAGGAATTTCACTACTAAGTTGGAGGTAAGTAACTTTAACTTGGATTTTATTATATATCTTGATTCCCCATGGATTTCTATACCTCAAACTTGAAATCTTAAAGAGAAATTCGGGAGTTTTCTCTACCATTCAAGAGAGTGTAGATTGGTGATTTGGGAGTCGAACTGGACTCGATTTTGGAATATTATCATATATGTTTTCTAATAGGTTTATGGGTAGTCGAGGTCTACTGTCACAACCCAAAATCCCACCAAGATGTGATAGTATGCAGCCCAACCCGCTAGGTAAGCCAAATAATAAAAGATACAACCCTAACGAGAAATCATCAATAATAATAAATAAGAATGCGAAAATCATACAACTACCACAAGGACTTGTCGTACAAGTCATGAGTGACTAAGAATAAGAATATAACTCCGATTTGAAGAAACATACATCATCTCTTCGAAATTTACATAAACAGAAATATAAATACTTAACTACCATGAACAGGGGTAGCTTATAACTGGAATGATGCACGTCTTTAATTCTGGGCTTCGTCCTTGTAATGACCCGGTCGGTTATTGTATGTATTTGAGCCCCGTTTTCCCATTTGGTATTCTCATATGGCTGTTCGTTATTTTGTAACTTTCGGGGATTGTTGGTTTGGTTTCGGGGAGGTTTTGGAGTGAATCTAAACACTTAGTTCCTTTGTTGGGGGCTTAAATTGTTAGAGTTGACCAAGATTTGACTATTGTGTAAACGACCTCTGATTGGTGATTTTATGGTCCTGATAAGTGTGAATGATTATTTTGGACTTAGTCGTATGTCGGATTTAGATTTGGAGGTTCCTAGGATGTTTTGGCTCAATTTGTTAAAAAATTACAATTTGAAGGTTTGGAGAGTTAATAGGTTTGACCGGGAGTTGATTGTGATGATATCGGTTTGGATTATTGTTGGTAACTTGGAATAGGTTCATTTTATCATTTAGAACTTATGCATAATGTTTGGACGTAAAGCAGATTAGCTAAGCTTAAATCGAACACTTGGTTTGAAGTTTTGAAGTTCTTGAACATAAGAGAAGTTCGAATTGCATTTTGATCTTTAATTCGTTGATGTTATATTATCACATGTATTTGAAGGCTTTAGATAGGTCCGGTTAGTGCCTGTGGACTTGTTGGTATGATTGGACGGGTCTCGGGGGATTTGGGGGTGTTTCAGACGGGTTCTAAATCATTTTGATGTTTGATGGCAGGTCAGGTGCAGGTGTCTCGCACCTGCGAAGGTTGATGCAAAGGTGCAATGTCGTACATGCAGAGGAGAGGCGCAGATGCGAGCTTGAGCTGGGAGCAGAAGGGCAGCTTTTGAGAAGGTTGGAGTGCATAAGCGATCTTTGGGGAGCACCGGCGGTATTGCAGAAGCAGAACTTTCTCTGCAAGTACGAATTGTCAGTTGTTCAAGTGAACTCGCAGATGCGAGGTTTTGACCACAAAAGCAGTGTCACATAAGAGACCAATTGTCTGCCGATGCGAAAATCGCTTGATAGATTTATGTTTCGAGGGTTTAGTTTATTTCTCATTATTTAGAGATTTGGAGCTCGGTTAAAGGTAATATTTGAATAGATTTTCATCACTACTTTGTTGGTAAGTAACTCTCACTTGGATTTGACTATTTATCTTAAATTCTCATGGAATTATACACTTTAATCATGTGATTTTGGAAGAAAAATTGGTGTTTTTAGTCTACAACTTAGGATAAAGAATTTTGGGGATTTGAGAGTCCATTTGGACTTGGTCTTGGAATCTAATCACATATTTGGACTCGTGAGATTATAGGGAATTGGGATCCACCCTTTGACTCGAGGTTTTACCATGTGGGCCCAGGTTGACTTTTGTTAACCTTTTGGGAATTGAATAAAGATTAAAGCTTTTTTATTTGGATTTTATTTGCTTTGTTTGACGATATTGAGTTGTTTTTGGCTAGATCCAAGCTAGTTGGAGATGATCTCTAAGTTGAAGGCATTTTTGGAGTATCTATTTGCCCAGTTTGAGGTAAGTATCTTGCATAATCTTGTATGAGGGAATGACCAATTAGGATTGTACTTTATTTTTCTAACTATATTTTGTTCAAAGCAACTTATATGCAGGGTAAAGAGCGTATATGCGGGTGGTATGTATGAAATATGACCGGACTAGACTTTAGGCTTCTATATTTCCATAATTTTAGTATGTTCTCTCTATGATATATGTGTAATCCTTTGTTTGGCTATGTGAGCTTATCCTTTCAAGTTAGAGATCATGTTTAGCATTATTATCTCTTATTTAGCCAATATGGGCACTTGTGGAATTATTGCAATGTTGATTTAGTCATAGTTACGTTTCACATCTTGAGCATACATCCGCACTTTATTGTCATTATTTTCTTGTGCCCTTTGTTGATGAATTGTGAGCATATGTCTCTTTGATAATAAACTATTATCTTGAAGTTGTTATGATTATGGCACATATGGATATGTTGAGCAAATTTATTTTATGTTGTTATGAGGTCTCTTTCATGCAGATATTGTGGTGTGATGATATTGTTGCACGATGTATTTGTCGTGCGATTATGATGATATTGTTGTTATTGTGACACGAGATCTTTGCCGTGCAGTTGTGATGATATTGTTATTGATATGGAACAAGGTCTTTGTCATGCAATTATATTATGGCACGAGGTCTTTGTCGTGCGCTTATTGTTATGGCACAAAGTTTTTGCCGTGCAGTGTTAGGATACAAATCCATTCACCTAGAGTCTCCCTATGATGTTTCTCTCTTGATGGATTACATGTAGATTGTGGTACTTTGCCTAATGTTGAATGATTCTGTATGGAGGCAGATAGTGATGAGTGGAGTGTAAGGGTTGAAGCTCAGCCATGCAAGTGAATCCTTATGCCTTGTAATGCATTTTTCATATGCTTCTATGTTGAATTATAACATGCTACTCTATGCCTCTGTTATTTGTTGATGACTCATTTGTCAATATTGGTTTACCTGTGTTGAGTTGATATCTCTTATTTATGTTGAGTTGAGGATATTGCATCTCATTGTATTCTTGTTGCAAGTTGTTGTATATATTACATAGTTTCTTTGGTTTGTGAGTATCACATGACTTGAACCTCGTCACTACTTCACCAAGATTAGTCTTGATATATACAAAGTATATGTTATCCCGTACACATAATTCATTTCTGCATAGTATTTTTGCAGATCTGGGTGTTGGCATCGGCAGAGCTCGAGAGTGAGCATTTGTTGATCAAAAGATTCAAGGTAGTGTTGTATGGATGTCGCAAACCCTTGGAGTCTCATTCATGTATCTATATAGTTATTTACATTCAGCATGTATTATACTATTGAGACATATTTTGTATTCGGTTTTAGAGATCATGACTCTATACTACCTAGTTTTGGGAATTTGATTTATGTGCTAATGTATTGGTTATTGTTGAAGCTTTATGCTGCTATTTATGTTATCCAGACAGATTATATCTCTTGTTCTTGTTTTGACATTCCTATTGTATTTTGGATTACCTAGTCTTAGAAGTTAGGTGCCATCACAGCCTTTGGTGGGAATTTGGGTCGTGACAAGTTGGTATCAGAGCCCTAGGTTCATAGGTTCTATAAGTAATGAGCAAGTATAATAGAGTCTTATGGATCAGTACGGAGACGTCTATACTTATCTTCGAGTGGCTACCGAATTATTAGAATATTTCACTTTCTTTCCTTTTTTATCGTTCGGATTTGTTTTTTTCCAAAGTTTGAACCTTTACCTTCTAGTCTCTCACAGATGGTGAGGATATGTTCTACGGGAGAAGCTGAGCAGGCACCAGTGCGCCCCTGTTAGAGCCGCGAGAGGTCGAGGCCGAGGTGGGGCACATGTCAAAGCTAAAAGTCCTACTAGAGCAGCAGTTATGGAGCCACAGTAGCTCCAATTGAGAAGCAAATTTCAGATCATGTTGAGTAGGTGGGACTGCCTCAAGCACCTAAGGGGCCTATTGCTACACAGGGACTTCAGGAGAATCTGGCTCATATTATGAGTATGTTTGAGAGATTGACTCAAGCGGGATTGATTCCGGTTGTACCATCTACTTCACAGGCTGGGGGAGGAGCCAAGACTCCCATCACACGTGCATCAGAGTAGTTGGCTCATGTTTATAAGACCCCGGATGTTCTGTAGCCAGTCATTGCAGTTCAGCCCGAGATAGGGCTAATATTGTCTGTTGGGGAGCAGAAGTGGATGTAGTGGTTTCAGAGACTTCGTCCTCCCTATTTTAGTGGGGTTTAGTGGAGTCGAACGAGGTTAACTTTACAACTTTTCAGTGGTCGGGGTTGGCTTACATACAGCGATGAACTTATGAGTCGAGTAGGCCAGTTGGCGCATTACCACATACATGGTCTCAGTTTGTAGGTCGTTTCCTAGAGGAGTTAATCCCATAGACTCGCAAGGACGAGTTGCACAATGAGTTTGAGCATTTGCACTAGGAGGGTATGACTGTTGTTGCACCATAACGCACACACAAGTATATGGAGTCGTCAAAGAATAATGTGACTAGAAGTTAGAGGTCGAACCCACGAGGACTTGTTATCAACTATTAACAAAATTAGACTGTCCTAATTTTATAAACAAGGATTATATCCAAAAGTGGTGATGCCAAACTAATTGAACTAAAGAGAAAACAACTAATGAACTATAAATAGAAGAAGGACATATTTTTATGTTATCAATGCAATGAAAACGATCTAGGGTTATGAGCTATCTAACAACCCCATTGTATTCTTCAATTGAATAGACTAATTAATTTATCTTATTAATTAGTTGAGAAGGTTAATAATTGTGATGACCCGTATAGTATTTTGTGTATTTGAGCCTCGTTCCTCAATTGGATACTTCCCGTATGTGTACTTATTGTTATGTGACTTGCGGGGATTGTTGGTATTGTGTCGGAGAGGTTTTGGATTGAATTGGAAAACTTAGTTCCTAGCTTGAAAGATTAAGTTGACAGTGTTGATCAAGTTTGACTTTTGTGCATTTGAACCCGGATTGCAGTTTTGATAGTTCCATTAGGTCCGGATGGTGATTTTGGACATAAGCGTATGTCTGTATTTGGATTTGGAGGTTCCTAGGTTGATTTGGCTCTAATTGACGAAAGTTGAAGTTTGAAGGTTTAGAAGTTCATAGGTTTTACCCATTGTTGACTTTGTGGTTATCGATTTCCATCTGGGATTCAAAGCCTTGGAATAGGTTCGTATTGAATGAGTTTCGGACCATTTAACTCATGTTTAGAGTTATTGATTTATGGTGTTTTGGTGTTCAGCGCGATCGCAGAGGTAGTGTAGCGAACACGGAGTGTGTTTTGGGTGGCCGGTTATTTACCCTTTGCTTTTGCGATGAGGCTCTCGCGTTCACAGAGCATGGAGGGCCGTGGTCATGACGTTTGTGTCCTGGGCATCGTGTCTCCGTAGAGTGAGGGCTGGATGAGGTCGCCAAGTTGTTATCCTTCGCGTTCGTGTGTGGGTGACCACATTCATGTAGGTCAGTGGAGGTGTGCATCGCGTTCGCAGGTGCCAGATCGCGTTCACGAAGGAGAATATTTGGCCAGCATTTGATTTATTCTTTGCGATCGCGAAGGGGACCCAGGGCAGGCTTAAATAAATCAATTTCGAGGGTTGAGTTATTTTATCATATTGTGTGATTTGGAGCTCGGATTTGGGCGATTTTAGGGAATTTTTACGATTTGGATTGGGGTAAGTATTTTCTTCTCAGATTTTATTATTATTCATGATTCCATCGTTGATTTTAGTATTTGAATGATGAATCTAAGTGAACAAAATTAGGAATTTCGGAAAAACTTTTCGGAAATGAAAAATGGGGATTTCAACCCCGATTCGAATTTTGATGAAACTTGTATTGTTGGACTAGTATTCGAATGGTGTTCAAAATTTGTGACTTTTGTTGAGTTCCAAGAGGCGGTCCGAGTTGACCTTTTGGTTGACTTTTTTATTTTTGTTAAACTACAGAACTTTATTAATTGGAATAGATTTCTACACCCGTGTTTGATATTATTGAGTTGCTTTTGGCTTGAATTGACCCGTTCAGAGGTTGATTCGAGAGGCAAGGGCTTTTTAGAGTATTTATTTGAATTGATTGATGTAAGTATCTTGTCTAACCTTTTGTGGGGGAATACCCTTTATGATTTAGCCTTGAATTGCTTATTCGTGTTGTGTGAAAAATAATGTGTACATGAGGTGACGAGCGTGTACACGAGTGCTATATGTTATTTATCGCCGGATTAGATTGTAGGCTATTAATATGCCTTAATTTGATATGAACTTTGTATGAACTATGTTTAAACCATTTTGTGACTACGTGATCATGATCACTATATTGACTTAGCCATAGTCATGATTTATTTATTGAACACCCCTCCGTACTTTTATGTTATTATTATGGCCTTATGTACTTTATTGAAAATTTGTGAGTTTATATCTTGATGAAACTTTTGTATTATTATTTTCTAATATTGTGGCACATATGGACATTTTGAGTAGATTGATTGGGGGTGTCAGCACAAGGTTTTTGTCGTGCGATTGAGTCTATAGTTGTGCGCGTGGGGCAAAATAAGGGTGAAATTTTCTCGGGTTGACCACGTAGCGAAATAAGGGTGGCGATATGCCCATGTGGCGAAATAAGGGAGGCATTTCATTGTTATATACACATGCGACGAAATAAGGGTGGCATTATTGATGATGTTATGTGATATTTCGGGGTGTCTTTCTTGATATTTTTTTGTGTTGAGACGGGGTTAATATTTTGATCACATACGTGTTTCTTAAGCTTTTCGCCTTGTACTTGTATTAGTTATTGGTTTTATTTGACATGCTATCACATGTCGCACTCCTACTTGATATTTTGTTGACAAAGATGGGTTTTACTACATTGAGTTGTTATCACACGTTCTAAAGAGATTGTTGTTATTGTTTTCAATTATACATTCGGCTATAAGTTTATTTTGATATATATTGCACAAGCTATTTTTCTTGTGAGTATCATATGACTTGAACCATGCCTCTACTCCACCAAGGTTAGTTTTGATACTTACTATGTACCAATTGTGATATACTCATACTACCCTTCTGCACGTTTCTGTGAAAATCCAGGTACTTTTGGATCGGACGGATCGATGGGGAGGCGTTGTGCTTATTGGAGACTTCAAGGTATCCCTACATGTTCCAGGACTCGGAGTCACACTCCTTACCATATTTCTATTGTTTATGTATTTCAAACAGTACTGTATTTTAAGATATTCTCATGTATTCAGTTAGAGAGACTCAATACTACCTAGTTCTGGGATATGTTTTGATTATCATTATTTTGGCTTGTATTACCTTTATTTCTGCATTCATGTTAAACTATGCTTTATTCTATCATGGTTTACTGAGTTAATTATTGATAAGTGATCGGCTTACCTAGTTTTAGAGACTACGTGCCATCACGACCCCTATTGTGGGATTTGGGTCATGACAAGTTGGTATCAGAGATCTAGGTTTATAGGTTCTACGAGTCACGAGCAAGTTTAGTAGTGTCTTGTAGATCGGTATAGAGACATTTGTACTTATCTTCAAGAGGCTACCGAGCTGTTAGGAAACATCAGTTTAATTCATACTTTATCGTGCTGATTTTATATTCCGAAGCCTGAAGCTTTACACTTTAATTATCTCATAGATAGTGAAACACGTGCTACCAGATCAGTTGAGCAGCCGTGAGAGGCTGGGGTTAAGGTAGCGGCCGAGGATGGGCATGTGCTACAGCTAGAGCACCTGCTAGAGCAGTAGTTGTGGAGCCTCCAGCATCTCTAGTTGAGGATCATGGGCTCAGCATGTTGAGCGTGCACCTGAGCAACTTATTGCTACGATGGACTCCAGGAGATCTTGGCACACTTCTTAAGAATTTTGGGACATTGGCATAGGCAGATTCTGGTTGCACCAGCTACTTTAAAAGTTGGTGGGAGGATCCCAAACTCCCACCTCCCGTACACTAGAGTAGCCGGCTCATGCTCGGGTGTTGTGCTGGTACAACTAGTAGTTGCAGTTCAGCCCGAGGCAGGGCCATTTGTGTCAGCTGAGAGGCATAGGAGTTTGTAGAGTTTTTAGAAGTTTCATTCTCCCCAGTTCAGTGTAGGGGCTTCTGAGGATGCACAATATTTCTTAGATTAGTATCACCGCATTCTGCATATTATGGGTCTAGTGGAGCCGAGCGGGGTCGACCTTATTACTTTTCAGCTGACGGGGCCGACATATAGATGGTGGCAGACTTATGAGGTAAGTAGGCCAGCTGGAGCAATACCACTTACTTGGTCCCAATTCTCTGATCGTTTCTTAAGAGAGTTTATTCCATAAACCCGCAGGGATAAGTTACGCAGTGAGTTCAAGTAGTTGCATTGGAGGGGGTATGACTATGTCCGAGTATGCCATGAGGTTCACAGAGTTATCTTGTCATGCACCTTCCTTGGATTCTAGTGATAGAGAGAGAGTCTAAAGATTTATTGGAGGACACGCCTACAACTTCAAATTTAGGATGGCACGGTAGTTGGAGACTGAGACTTAATTTCATCAAGTTGTGGAGATTGCTAGGAGGTTGGAGCGTATCCGCGGGCAGGTAAGGGAGGATAAAAAGCCTCGTGGTTTTGGAGGATTTGGAGGCTCCTACTCTGGGGTCAAGCTCCGTCATGGTGATGTTTATATCAACCGACCAGTTCAGTCCGCACTATAAGTTACCTATATTTCTCTAGCTAGCCAGGGACCCTAGAGTACTCTTATTGGACATCCATCTTTTAGTGCACCTTCTGTATGGATTTCCTATAGTGGCTATTCCAGTCGTCCGGTGCAGACTCAGTACCACCAGCCACACCCGCAGAAGGGTTGTTCTAAGTATGGTGATACTAGGCACATTATGAGAGATTACCCCAGACTTCGGAGCGATAGACTTTAAAGGGTACTCTGGCTATGGTTTCGGCTCTAGTTGCTACTCCACCTGCACGGCCAGCTAGAGGTAGAGGACAAGCGGGTAGAGGATGTCCTTAAAGGGGAATCCATGCCCTTTGTTATGCTTTCCCTAGTAGGACTGATGCTATTGCATCAGATGCTGTCATTACAGGTATTATTCCGGTCTATTATAGAGATGCATCCATTTTATTTGATCTAGGTTCTATTTATTCATATGTATCCTCTTATTTTGCTTCATATTTGGATATGTATCATGATTCTTTGTATCATATTTATGTGTCTACACCCATTAGGGATTCTATTTTGGTGGACCGTGTCTATCGTTCTTGTTTGGGCACTATTAGGGGCTACGCGACTAGGGTTGATCTTCTGTTGTTATTGCTTAATTTAGTGGATTTTGATGTGATTTTGGGTATGGATTAGCTATCTCTGTATCATGATATTCTTGATTATCACGCTAAGACCGTGATGTTGGGTATGCCAAGGTTGCCGATGGTGGAGTGGAGAGGTTCCTTGTGTCATGATCCTAGTAGAATGGTGTCTTTTCTAAAGGCTCAGTGGATGGTTGAGAAGGGGTGTTTGGTGTACTTAGACTTTGTGAGGATGTTAGTGCTGATACTTCGACAATTGAGTAAGTTCCAATAGTGAGAGAGTTTTCAGATATGTTTCCAGCAGACCTACCAGGCATGCCACCCAATAGGGATATTGATTTTGGAATTGACTTGGTGTCGGGCACTGAGCCCATAGAGTTGAAGTAACAATTATAGGAATTACTTGATAAGGGTTTCATCAGGCCTAGTGTGTCACCTTGGGGTGCACCTGTACTATTTGTGAAGAAGAAAGATTGTTCCATGAGGATGTGCATTGACTAAAGGCAATTGAAGAAGGTAACAACCAAGTATCCATTATCGCATATTAATAATTTATTTGATCAGCTTCAGGGTGCTCAGGTAATCTCGAAGATTGACTTGAGGTCGGGATACCATCAGTTCTAGATCAGGATTCAGACATTCCTAAGATGACTTTCAGGACAAGTTATTGGCATAATGAGTTCTTGGTGATGTCTTTTAGGCTGACAAATGCCCCAACAACTTTTATGTACTTGATGAACAACGTGTTTCATCCTTATCTGGATTTCTTCGTTATTGTGTTCATTAACGATATATTGGTGTATTCTTGCCGCCGGGAGGAGCATGAGCAGCACTTGAGGATTGTTCTCCAGACTTTGAGAGAGAAGAAGCTATATGCCAAATTCTCCAAGTGCGAGTTCTGGTTAGACTCGATGGAATTCTTGAGTCACGTGGTGTCCAATGAGGGTATTAAGCTGGATCCGAAGAAGATTAAGGCAATTCAGAGTTGGCCTAGACCTTCTACCGTTATTGAGATATGGAGTTTCCTTAAGTTGGTTGGATTTTATCACCGGTTCATGGAGGATTTATTGTCTATTGCAGCTCCATTGACCAGGTTGACTCAGAAGGGTGCCCCATTCAGGTGGTGTGACGAGTGCGAGGAGAGCATTAAGAAGCTCAAGACTGCCTTGACTACAACTCCAGTTCTGGTTTTTCCTTCATCGTCGGGTTCATATACAGTCTACTATGACTCTTCATGGGTTGGCGTTGGGTGTGTATTGATGCAGTAAGGTAAGGTGATTGTTTATTCTTCGCATTAATTGAAGCCCCATGAGAAGTACAACCCAATGCAAGATATGGAGTTGGCAGCCATTGTTCATGTGCTTAATATTTGGAGGCACTATCTTTATGGCTTGCTTTGTGAGGTGTTCATAGATCACGAAAGTCTCCAGCACCTATCAAGCAAAAGTATTGAAACTTAAGGCAACAGAGGTGGTTAGAGCTACTAAAGGACTATGTTATCACCATTCTTTATCTACCCGGGAAGGCCAATGTGGTGGCCGACGCTTTGAGCAGGATGGCAGAGGGCATGGGGAGTCTTTCTTTTATCCCAGCTGAGGAGAGACCATTAACTTTGGATGTTCAGGCTTTGACCAACAGGTTCGTGAGGTTGGATATTGCGGAGCCTAGCAGGATTCTTGCTTATTTTGTATTACGGTCGTCCTTATTTGAGCACATCAAGGCGTGTCAACATGATGATCCCCATTTTCTTGTCCTTAAGGACATGGTGCAATACGGTGATGCCAAGGAGGTGACTATTGGTGATGATGGGGGTATTGAGGCTTCAGGGACGGATTTGTGTGCCCAATGTGGATGGGTTGCAGGAGCTGATTCTTGAGGAGGGCCATCGCGGTATTCCATTCATCTGGGTCATGCAAAGATGTACCATTATTTGAAGTAGCATTACTGGTGGAGAAGGATGAAGAAAGATATTGTTGAGTATGTGGAATGGTATTTTAACTGTCAGCAGGTTAAGTTTGAGCATCAGAGACCTGGTGATTTGCTTCAGAGGCTAGATATTTCGGAGTGGAAGTGGGAGTGCATCACTATGGATTTTGTGGTTTGGCTACCACGGACCTTGAGAAGATTTGATTTTGTGCGGGGTCATTGTGGACAGACTGACCAAGTCTGTACACTTCATTCCAGTAATGACTACCAACTCATCAGAGCAGCTGACTCAGATTTATCTTAGAGATATTGTTCGCCTGCATAGTGTGCCAGTGTCTATTGTCTCAGATCGATGCACTTAGTTTACATTGCATTTTTGGATACTCATCAGCCTGAGTTGAGTACACAGTTCGAGCTGAGTATGATATTTCATCCCCAGACAGATGGACAGTCTAATCGTACTATTCAAATCTTGGAGGACATGTTGCGAGCCTGTGTCATTGATTTTCGAGGCCATTGGGATCAGTTTCTAACATTAGCAGAGTTCACCTACAACAACAGCTACCAGTCGAGCATCTAGATGGCTTCATAGGAGGCCTTATATAGGAGGCGATGTCGTTCTCCGGTTTGCTAGTTTGAGCCTGGGAAGGCTAGGTTATTGGGAACTGACTTGGTCTGTGATGCTTTAGAGAAGGTGAAAATGATTCAGGAGCAGCCCCTCCGCACTTTTATGTTATTGTTATGTCTTTGTTCACTTTATTGATAAGATGTGAGCTTATATCTTCATGAAACTTTGGTATTATTATTTTGTGATATTGTGGCACATGTTGACATATTGTGTGGATTGATTGGGGGTGTCAGCACGAGATCTTTGTCGTGCGATTATGTCTATAGTTGTGCGCATGGGGTGAAATATGGGTGGAAGTTTCTCAGTTTGCCCACGTAGAGAATAAGGGTGGCGATATGTGCATGTGGCAAATAAGGGAGGCATTTCATTATTATGTGCACATGCGGCGGAAAAATGGTGGCATTATTGATGATGTTATGTGATATTTCAGGGTGTCTTTCTTGATGTTGTTTTTGTGTTGATATGGGGTTCATATTTGATCACATACTTGTTTCATAAAGTTTCCGTCTTATGCTACATTGAGTTATTATCACATGTTCTAAAGAGATTGTTGTTATTGTTTTCAATTAAACATTTTGTTGTCTATTTCTTTTGATATATATTGCACAGGCTATTTGACTAGTGAGTATCACATGACTTGAATCTCGTCGCTACTCCAGCGAGATTAGTCTTGGTACTTACTGGGTACCGATTGTGGTGACTCATACTATGCTTCTGCTAATATTCTTGCAGATCCAGGTACTTCGGATCAGGCGGATTGATAGGGAGGCATTATGCTTAATGAAAATTCAAGGTACCCCTGCATGTTCCATTCGCAGGCTTTGGAGTCACCCTCCTTACACTAATTCTACTAGTTATGTATTTCAATTTGTCACGACCCGAAATTCCCAACCTCCGAACCGTGATGGCCCCTAACATCTACTTGCTAGGCAAGCCGACATTATTGATTTAATTAACCAGCCTTTAATAATTATTATAGTGTAAATAGGAATAACGCAATACTAACTACTCATAGAAATCCGGAGTCACGAGTTCATGAGCAGCTAGGATACTACATAAATGGTCTGAAACAAAGTGCAACTGTTTGAGACTAGATAAATAGTAAAGTAGATAAAGAATGGGACTTCAGGACTGCGGAAGCCTTGCTGCTATATCTCAAGTCTCCAATACATCCAGAACTAAGCAAAAACACCACTAGACACCGGTGGGATCAACACTAATATCTGCATAAGAAGTGCATAAGTATAGCGTGAGTACAACCGACCTAATGTACTCCATAAGTGCCGAGTCTAACCCTGACGAGGTAGTGACGAGGCTATGACAAGACACCCGCTTAAAACCAACATGGATTTATATACATAGAGCAACAAAGTAACAAGTAGGGAAAATAAAACATTAGCTGGGAGGGGACATGCGAAAGGGGGAGTATAATCAGAACGGCAAGTACGAAATCACCAAATATTAACTTTCTGAAGTAAGCAACAACGCAGCCAAGTAAATCACCAATCCATGAACCAAATAAGGCAATGAAATAAAAATGGCACGACATGACACTTCATGCTTTTTCTCTCGTCCTCACCGTGTAATATCGTAAATAAAATGGCATGGCACAACCCTTCGTGCTTTTACTCTCTTCTTCACATGATGTGTAAAATGATAATAGTTATTCAATGGCACGACATCGCCCTTCGTGCTTTAATCCTCTCAATCTCTCGTATAAATCATATTTTATGCAAATAAGGCACGACAACACCCTTCGTACTTTTCTGTCTCTTCCTCACCAAGAAACAACATTAATCCAAGATAGCAAAATAAGGTAGGAAGCAATTTCACTTCAATCATAGTGTAATGATAATTCAACACAACTTTCAAATTCTCAACAACTTCAAAATAAGCAATATATATAAAGGTGAATAATTACAGTAGTAGTAATCTATCTACGGCATGGAAAGCATAGTCGTGGAATCAATAAAATACAATAAAACAATTTTCACCCGCATGCTTTAACCCCACGACAACGCATATATACTCGTCACCTTACATATACGTCGTCCCCACACATAATTCATGTAGCAAATAGACCAACTAGTCCTAATTCCTTCAAGTCAAGGTTAACCACGACACTAACCTCATTCTGCAACCATATTAAAGCTTAACCGCGGCTTTTCCTTTAGAATTAGCCTCCAAACAAATCAAATCTATCAAAAAGTAGTTCAAATAATACAAGATAGGCTTTAGAAACTACCAACGAGTGAAAAGATTCAATCTATAATGATTTTGGAAAAACGTCAACCCCGCTTGGTCAAAACTCGAGATTCGGACAAAAACCATATCACCCATTCACCCTCGAGCCTGGTTACGTGATTTGTTTCAAAGTCCGACCTCAATTTGAGGTTTAAATCTCAATTTCACAAAATCCCCATTTTCTACCAAAATCCCTAATTTCTACCATGAAAATCCTAGATTAAAGGTTAAAATCAATGGGTGTTTATGGAAATGTAACAAAACAAGTTAAAATTCACTAATTAATGAATCTGGGATGAAAAACCTTTTCAAAATCGCCTCTAGGCCGAGCTCTAACTTCAAAATGGTGAAAAGTGGTTCAAATCCCGTATTTGAGATGTTTTAATACCTAGGCGTCAGGTGTTCTTCACGTTCGCGAAGCAACTGATGCGTTCGCGAAAACCAGCAGGCCAAATGGCCTACGCGTTCGTGATGCACCCTTCGCGTTCGTGAAGGCTTAGCTCCCTCCTTGCCTTCGCTTTCGCAAGCCAAGGCCCGCGTTCTAGTAGAGTATCAGACTGACCTTCCCCAGATCCCTGCAACTCTTTCCGTTCGGGGGAGGGCTGTCGCGTTCGCGAAGGGTATTCCCCTCACTACTTCGCATTCGCGACCTAGTCCCCGTGTTCGCGAAGAAAAAATCCGTCCCTGACCCAATGTCCCCTGCGCGATCTCTAGAGTAGCTTTGCAATCGCGAAGCACAGAGCACCAGACATCAGAAATAGTTGAAAACCAGCAACTTCTTAAGTTTGAAATGGTCCTTAGCCTAACCAAAACTCACCAGAGCCTCTCAGGCTGCAAACCAAACATGCACACAAGTGTAATTACAGTGTATGAACTCTCTCGCATGATCAAAACACCAAAATAATATCTAGAACTACGAATCAGAAATCAAAATGCGTGAAATTTCAAAGAAAACTCAAGAACCTCTAAAATCACAACCAAGCGTCTAAATCCTATCAAACCAACCCTGATTGGTACCAATTTTGCATACAAGTTTCAAATAGCAAAACGGACCTATACCAAGTCCCGAAACTAAAATCCGAACCCGATATCCCTGAAGTCAACCTATGGCCAAACCTATGAAATTTCCAATCCTTCAAATTACTAGCTTTCGACAACACAAGTCTAATCAACTTAGGTACCTCCACATTCAATTCCGGGAATATGCCCCAGTCTATAATCACGATATGGACCCACTGGGATCGTCAAAATACCGATCTAGGGTCGTTTACACAAAATGTTGACTGTAGTCAACTCAAGTGGTTTTTAAAGCCAAAAATCATATTTTCTTCAAATATTTACATAAAAACTTTCCGAAAAAGACACAGACACCGCACGCAAATCAAGAAACATCTAATAAAGCTAATAGAGGTCTTGAAACATAAAAATAAGGGTTAGTACTCAAAACGACCTATTGGGTCATCACATTCTCCGCCTCTAAAAGAAACGTTCATCCTCAAATCGACATAGAAAGGTACTTGGACTGGTAAACAGGTGTGGGTATCTACTCTGCATATCGGTCTCGGACTCCCACGTAGTTGCCTCGATCGGCTGACCTCTCCATAGCGCTTTCACAAAAGGAAAAGTCTTAGACCTCAATTGTCGAACCTGTTGGGCTAGAATAACCACTGGCTCCTCCTCATATGTTAAATTATCATCAAGCTGAACCGTGCTGAAATTCAAATCATGCGAGATGTCCTCATAATACTTCCAAAGCATGGAAACATGGAATACCGGATGTACTCCTGATAGGCTAGGAGGCAATGCAAGCTTGTAGGCAACTTTCCCAACTCTCTCAAGAATCTCAAAAGGACCAATATACCTAGTGCTCAACTTGACCTTCTTCCCAAACCGCATCACGCCCTTCATATGTGAAACTCTGAGCAAAACACTCTCTCCCATCATATAAGCTACATCCTGAACCTTCCGGTCCGCATAATTCTTCTGCCTAGACTGAGCTATACGAAGTCGATCCTGAATCAACTTAACCTTCTCCATAACATCATGGATCAAATCGGTGCCCAACAACCTAGCCTCTCCGGGCTCAAACCAACCAATCGGGGAACGACATCGCCTCCCATATAAGGCCTCATACGACTCATTCTGAATACTTGACTGGTAGCTGTTGTTGTAGGCGAACTCTGCAAGAGGTAAGAACTGGTCCCATGAAGCTCCAAAATCCATAACACAAGCATGTAACTTATCCTCCAAGATCTTACTAGTGTGCTCGAACTGTCCGTTCGTCTGAGGATGAAACCCTATGCTCAGCTCAACCCGCATCCCTAACTCACGATGCACGACTCTTTAAAAATGCGATGTGAACTGTGTGCCCCGGTTAGAAATGATGGAAATGGGCACGACATGCAGGGGGATAATCTTTTGAATGTAAATCTGAGCCAACCTCACTGAAGAATAGGTAACTGCCACCAGAATGAAGTGCATAGACTTAGTCAACCGGTCCATAATAACACAGGCTGCATCATATTTCTTTAAGGTCCATGGCAAGCCTACCACAAAATCCATAGTGATGTGCTCCCACTTCCACTCTAGTATCTCCAATCTCTTAGTCAGTCCACCCAGTTTCTGATGATCATACTTCACCTGTTGATAATTCAAACACCTAGATGCATAAGCAATAATATCTTTCCTCATTCTTCACCACCTATAATGTTGTTTCAAGTCACGGTACATCTTTGTAACACCTGGGTGAATAGAATAATGCCTCTTCAAGGATCAACTCTCTCAACCTATAAATATTTGGAACACAAATCCGTCCTTGAAGTCGCATAACACTATCATTACCGATCACAACATCCTTAGCACCACCCCGTTGTACCGTATCCTTCAACACCAACAAGTGAGGATCATCAAACTGGTGAGCCTTGATATGCTCCAACAACGAAGACTATGCTACAATAAAAGAAAGAACACGACTGGGCTCCGAAACATCTAATCTCACAAACTAGTTGGCTAAAGCCTGAACATCCATGGCTAGTAGCCTCTCTGCTACCGGTAAATATGCCAAAACTGGCCATGCTCTCTGCCTTCCTATGCATTGGCCACCACGTTGGCCTTTCCCGGATGATACAATATGATGATATCACAGTCTTTCAACAACTCTAACCATCTCCGCTGCCTCAAATTAATGTCTTTCTGCTTGAACCGGTGCTAGAGACTCTAATGATTGGTATAGACCTTACAATGAACGTCGTACAAATAGTGCCTCAAAATCTTCAGTGCGTGAACAATGGCTACCAACTCTAAGTCATGAATAGGGTAAATCTTCTCATGAAACTTCAACTGTCGAGATGCATAAGCAATCACCCTACCATCCCGTATCAATACTGCACCAAGACCAATACGCGATGCATCACACTACATGGTGTAAGATCCCACACCTGTGGGCAACACCAACACTGGGCCTGTAGTCAAAGCAGTCCTCAGCTTCTGAAACCTCAACTCAAACTTGTCAGACCATCTGAAAAGAGCACCCTTCTAGGTCAACTTGGTCAATAAGGCTGAGATAGTAACCTACCAAACCCAAGAAGATCTGAAATTCTGTAGCTAAAGTAGGTCTAGGCCAGTCCTAAACTGCCTCAATCTTCTTATATTACACTTTAATGCCCTCGAAAGAGACAACATTGCCCAATAAAGCAGCTGAGTCAAACTAGAACTCACGCTATGAAAACATGGCATATAACTGACTATCTCTCAAAGTCTGAAGTACGATCCGAAGATGCTACTCATGCTCCTCTTTTCTGCAGGAGTAAACCAAGATGTCATCAATGAAAATAATCACAAAAGAATCCAAATAGGGATTGAACACCTGGTTCATCAAATCCATAATGCTGTTGGGTCATTTGTAGAGCCAAATGACATCACTAAGAGCTCATAATGACCATACCGAGTCCGACAAGTTGTCTTAGGGACATCTGATTCCCTAATCTTCAACTGATGGTAGCTAGATCTTAGATCAATCTTCAAAAATACTTTGGCACCGTGAAGCTAATCAAATAAGTCATCAATCCTCGATAACTAATACTTGTTATTGATAGTGACCTTGTTCAACTGCTGATAATCGATACACATTCTCATCGAACCATCATTCTTCTTCACGAACAACACTCGTGCATCCCCAAGGCCAGACACTAGGTCTAATGAATCCCTTATCAAGCAAATCCTGCAACTGCTCCTTCAATTCCTTCAACTCAACTGGGGCAATACGGTATGGTGAAATGGAAATGGGCTAAGTTCCCGTAGCCAAATCAATATAGAACTCGATAACCTCGTCACTAGGATAACGGATATAGGCCAAATATGATGGACAACTCTTATCTACCATACGTCGAGCCTTCACATAAGAAATAACCCTACTAGTAGAATGGCCAGGAGTCTCTCTCCACTCTAGTCGGGGTTACCCCAACATGGCTAAGGTCACCGTCTTGGAGTGACCGTCCAAAATAGCATTATAAGGTGATAGCCAATCCATACCCAACATAACATCAAAGTCCACCATATCAAGAAGTAGAAGATCTACCCTAGTCTCATAGCTTCCCATAGAAACCACACACGAGTGAAAAACACGATCTACTACAATAGAATCTCCCATAGGTCCACAAAGACAAAATCACTCAAAGAATCATGAGGCATAACCAGATATGAAGCAAAATAGGATGACACATATGAATATGTAAAGCCCAAATACAATAGAACCGAGGTATCTCTATAGAAAATCGGAGAAATACCTATGATGACAGCGTCAGATGACTCTGCCTCGTGTTTGGTTGGGAATGCATAAAAATAGGGCTGAGCCCCTCCACTCTGACCTCTTCCCCTCAGGCAACCTCTAACTAAGTGGCCTCCACCTCTAATTGCCTAGCCACCACCTCTACCTGCCTGGACCCCGCCTCTAGCTGGCTGAGCGGGCGGTGGAGCAACCGATGTCGGAATAATGACACGAGAACTTTGATGTGGTATGTTGCTTTGAGACCTAGGGTAAAACCTTGCAATGTGCCTCGAATCTCCAAAGGTAAAACAAACCCTTGACTGTTGTGGATGTTGAAGTTGGGACTGACCCTGATGGCCCAGATACTCACTATGATAGATCTAAATTGGTGGTGCATTGATGGGAGCTGAAGTTGCACTGTAGGATGGCTGCTCTGGACGATACCCATATGAACCATGACTGCCTGAAACATCATGGGATGCTTGGAGTGCTGACTGAACTTGCCTAGGAGGATGGCCTCTGCCAAATGAACCTCATATTCTAGATGAGGCACCACTGAAACCCCCAAAGTGATAAGGCCTCTTCTCAGATACCGCATCTCTACCCTGACTAAAAATCATCTCGATCCGTCTAGCAATCTCTACCTCCCGCTAGAAAGGAATTTCATCCTATGTCTCCTTGTCCATCTACAGTCTGCTACCAACAGTAAGGTCGTTAATGAATCTCTTCACTCTCTCCCTCTTAGTAGGGAGTAAGGTAGCTACGTGGCGAGCTACGTCTACAAATCGAGTCTCATACTGGGTAACGGTCATACTACCATGTCGAAGGTGCTCAAACTACCTGAGGTACTCCTCTCTCAGAGTGAAAGGAATAAACTTCTCTAGAAAAAGCTGCAAAAACTTATCGCAAGTGAGGGACGGCGAACCTGCTAGTCTGCTCCGCTCATAATCCTGCCACCACCTCTTGGCAGAACCGGTCATCTGGAACACTACAAAGTCGACCTCATTGGACTCAACAATACCCACATTACACAATACCTTATGGCAATGGTCCAAATAATCATGTGGGTCCTTGAAGGTTGCACTACTGAAATGAATAGGAAAGAGCTTTTTAAACTTGTCCAACCTCATCAACCCCTTAGAAGACATCGCGGGCCTCTCCCTGTCTATGCAGCAACAATAGGCTGAACTACCCTAATTGGCAAAAATGTCAGAGCCTGATATAGGGGAGCCATCTGCTCCGGAGTGTGAGTGGCAGGAGTCTATGCTCCTCCCGCAGCCTGAGAGAAAATTGGTTCCATAGGAAATACTCCAGCCTGAGCCACATTCTCCATGAGTCCAACTAAGCAGAGTAGAGCGTCCTAAAGTAAGGGAGTGGCTATAAATTCCTCCAGGATCTGAGCGGGTCCAATTGGTGCGGTTTGAACTGGGATCTCCTCCTCATGATCAATATGAGGCTCCGCAGTGGGTGCTGCTGCACGTGCTCTAGGATGAGCTTTACCTCTGCCTCACCCCCGCCCCTACCCCTGGTAGTGGCTATAGTGGAGGGCTTTGACTCTTGCCCAGCTGTAGATGTTGTGCGAGTTTTTACCATCGGCGAGAGAACACGAATAGAATGGTTCAAACTTCAGTAATGGAATAAAGTCACACGATAGAGAAAGAAAGAAGTGAGATTTTCCTAAAGACTTATAGCCTCTAGAAGATAAGTACAGACGTCTCGGTACATATCCTCCAGACTCTACTAAGCTTGCTCATGACTCGTGAGACCTAGGTAGCCTAGTATTCTAATACCAACTTATCACAACCCATAATTCCCAATCTCAGGACAGTGATAGCGCCTAATATCTACTTGCTAGGCAAGCTGATTTTATTTAAGTAATTAACCAGCCTTTAACAATAATTACAGAGTAATGAAATTAATGATTAACAAACTCATAATTTAACACAATTTAAATAGAAATAATGCGATAATTACTGCTCCCAGAAATTCGGAGTCACAAGTACACGAGCAACTACCATACTACATAAATGGTCTGTAACAAAGTACAACTGTTTCAGACTAGATAAACATTAAAGTAGATAACAAAGGGGACTTCAGGGTTGCGGACGTCGTACAGTTATACCTCAAGTCTCTAATACAGCTAAAACTGAGAAGAAACACTACTAGACATTGTTGGGATTAACACCAGTATCTACACAAGAAGTGTAAAAGTGTAGCATGAGTACAACCGGCCCAATGTACTCCGTAAATATCGAGCCTAACCCCGACGAGGTAGTGATGAGGCTATGACAAGACACCTACTTAAAACCTACAGTGA
>AWOL01S0026501.1:16582-32981 GCA_000715115.1 Nicotiana otophora | reverse complement strand
CACACACACACACACACACACACATATATATATATATATATATATATATATATATATATATATATATATATAAATAAAGAGAGAAATAAAGTAACAAGTAGGGAAAATAAAACATTAACTGGGAGGGGACATGCGAAAGGGGGAGAATCATAAGAATGCCAAGTACGAAATCAGCAAATAAATAACAACTTTCAGAAGTAAACAACACTAGCCATGTAAATCACCAATCTAGGAGCCAAATAAGGTAGTGAAACAAAAAAGTCACGACATCACCCTTCGTGCTTTTACTCTTGTCCTCACCATGTTATATCATAAATAAAATGGCACGGCATCACCCTTCATGCTTTTACTCTCTTCCTTACATGATGTGATAAATGATAATAATCATTCAATGGAACGTCATCACCCTTCGTGCTTTAATCCTCCCAATCTCTTGTATAAATGATATTGTATACAAATAAGTCACGGAAAGTAATAACACTAATCCAAGATTGACAAGGCGGGAAGCAATTTCACTTCAATCATAGTGTAATGGTAATTCAATTGAACTTTCAAATTCTCAAAAACTTCAAAATAAACAATAGATATAAAGGTGAATAATTAAATAAGTAATAATCTATCTATGACAAGGAAAGCATAGTCAATGAATCAACAAAATACAATAATACAATTTTCACCCGCATGCTTTAACCCCTCGACAACACATATATACTCGTCACCTTACATATACTGTCATCCCACACATAATTCATGTAGCAAATAGATCAACTAGTCCTAATTCCCTCAAGTGAAGGTTAACCACGACATGTACCTCACTCTGTAACCAAATCAATGCTCAACTGCGGCTTTTCCTTTAGAATTAGCCTCCAAACCAATCAAATCTAGCCAAAAGTAGTACAAATATTTCAAAATAGGCTTAGAAACTAACCACAAGTGAAGAAGGATCAATCTTTAATGATTTTGGAAAAGTCAACAAAAGTCAACCCTGGGCTCGCTTGGTCAAATTCTGAGATTCGGGCGAAAACCCGATTACTCATTCACCCCAAGCCCGGTTACGTGATTTGTTTTGAAATCTGGTCTCAAAATGGTGAAAAACGTTTCAAATCCCGTCTTTGAGATGTTTTAATACCTGGGCATCAGGTATTTGTCGCGTTCGCGAGGCACCTGATGCGTTCGCGAACAATAGCGGCCCAAATGGCCTACGTATTCACGAGGCATCCTTCGCGTTCGTGAAGGCATAGCTCCCTCCTTGCCTTCGCATTCGCGAGCCAAAGCCCACATTCGCGTAGGGTATCAGACTGACCTTCCCCGGATCCCCACAACACTTCGCGTTCGCGAAAGGGTTGTCGCGTTCACAAAGGGTAAGCCCCCAATACTTTGCGTTCGCAACCCAGTCCCCGCATTCACGAAGAACAAATCCCCCCAGCCCCAACTTCCCCTTCGTGATCGCGAAGCACAAAGGAGCAAACATCAAAAACAACTGAATACCAGCAACTTCTTATGTCTGAAATGGTTCGTAGCCTAACCAAAACTCACTCGAGCCCCTCGGTATTCAAACCAAACATGCACACAAGTGTGATAATATCATACGAACTCGCTCGCATGATCAGAACACCAAAATAACATCCAGAACTATAAATCGGACATCAAAATACATGAAATTTAAAAGAAAACTCAAGAACCTCTAAAATCACAACCAAGCATCCGTATCCTATCAAATCAACTCCCATTTGCACCAAAGTTTTCAGACAAGTTTGAAATAGGAAAACGGGCCTATACCAAGTCCCAAAACTAAAATCTGAACCTGATAGCCATAAAGTCAACTGAGGGTCAAACCTAAGAAATTTTCAAACCTTCAAATTACTAGCCTTCGGCAAAATAAGTAAAATCAAACTAGGGAAAACCGAATTCAATTTCGGGCATATGACCATGTCCAAAATCACGATATGGACCCACTGAAATCGTCAAAATACCGATACGGGGTCGTTTACACAAAATATTGAGTGTAGTCAACTCAACTTGTTTGTAAAGCCAAAAATCATATTTTCTTCAAATTGGTACGTAAAAACATTCCGGAAAAGACACGAATAGTGCACGTAAAGCAATAAACATCCAATGAAGCTAATAGAGGTCTCGGGACATGAAAATAAGGGATAGTAGTCAAAATGACTTATCGGGTCCTCACAAAATTATACTATATTTTGAAATATTCTCATGTATTCAGTTAGAGCTCGTGACTCTGTACTACCTAATTCTGGGGATATGTTTTTATTATTGCCTTTTGCCTTTAGAATTCATTCTTGATAAGTGATCGTCTTACCTAGTTTCAGAGACTATGTGTCATCATGACCCCTATGGTAGAATTTGGGCCGTGACAATATTGCTCATAAGAATTTATCGAGTTGTTACTCACCTATTCAAGCTAACCTAACAACTATATATTTAAAGAGTTAGAATCTACAAGAATGCATTTATGATTCCCATGTAGTAACCAAGTAAGGCAATTAGCATTTGTCTATCTAACCGTGAATCTATTCTCCGATGCCCAGATTCAAGAACAGGCTTTACTCAATCTTATGTGCAATCTAAAATTCGCATTTTCAAGTTCAACTCTATATTCGTAGATAGAATTCAATTTGTGATCAAGCAATCTAATAATTAAGCACATGATTGAATAAATAAACCAATATGATAAACTACGAAATTAAAATCAATATATGAATAAACATAGTCATGAAAGAACCATAACCCTAGAACGAGACATTTAGCTCCACATAGACATGGTAGCTAAATAATAAATTATCTAAAGAAACATAACAACTACTATGTTTGGCGTAAGAAAGATGAAATCCAAATGACTTCGGCCTCCACGGCGGCTCCTTGCTCTCCCTTGGTCAAAAGTTGTGTAAACATCGTGTTTAAGGACTATTTATAAATGTTAAAAAAAAGCCTAGACCAAATAACCAAGTCCAAAACTAAAATGAAGATGTAATGGCTTCAGAACATACATCGGTGCATCGCGCCTTGAATTTGTTGTTCCATGCAGCACCTCGTTGCACTAAACAGAGAGGAGTCTCAATGCGTCGCTACTCACTTTTGATTTTTTCAAATTCGTTCTTTCAATTATTTTCGCAAAACGTTGCTTGCATCCTTTACAACTATTAATCTTTCCTTACTTGCATTGTTTTGCACATGAATGCATTCAATCATTACTCAATCACGAGGTCATAGTCTATCCAATCATTAGATAATCATGAGTGTTACACCCCATATTTTCGTACGTGAAAGTACGCCATAAGTAAATTGATATAAGCTCGGAAATAGGATGTTACATTTCGCATTTTCGTACGTTGAAGTTTCGTCGTAAGTTAATCGACGTAAGTTCGGAAAAGAGATTATTTTGAGATTATAAGCATTATGCTATTTCAATGAGTAAATTCGTGAAGGTTAAAGGGTAAACGAATCAAACAAAGTGAGTTATGTCAAAGGTTGTCGATTTGGGATAAAATACGGTCCGAGCCATAATACTCGGTATTTATCGACTAGTGCCATACTAGGTACTACATAATCATGATAGTAAGGTGTATAAGGTATGTTAAAAGTGAGTAGTATTTTAAGTTGAGATAATTCTTAATTATGTGGGTAATTGGTTATTTATTGGGTAATGGGATATTACCTAATTAATTAAGGAATTAAGTGAATAATTATTGGATAAGGATTACATTTCCCCAACGTGGCAGCCCGCTCTTCAAACTAATGACTCTTGAATTACATTGAAAGGTGGCAAAATTTGTGAGTTAGTGGCTTATTAGTCAACATACAAAGTGGGGCCCACAATCCATAATGTTAAGATCCTTTCCTATATTATTATTTGAGATACAGAGATTTGCAAAAGGGAATGGATGGATTCTCAACAATTCAAAACAAACGTGAGCTATTCTAATATGCATCTGCATATATCACATAACGTAAGATTTTCAACTATTCAAAGCAAACGTGAGCCATTCTAATATGCAGATGCATATATCACATAACGTAAGATTTTCAACTATTCAAAGCAAACGTGAGCCATTCTAATATGCAGATGCATATATCACATAACCTAAGATCTTCAACAATTCAAAGCAACGTGAGATTTTGTAATTTTAAGGGAGTATGGTGCAAGCTTTCTCAAGAATATCATACGGATTTGTACCCACTCCGATCTTGCCATCACATGTTTTATCGCAATTAACGTGAGTTAGACGGATTGTCAAGAGAATCGGCTCAGGTATGTTAAGGCTATCCCTTCTTTCTTTTTGGCATGATCCAAATGATACAAATGAAACGAGAAAAATACGCAACTTTCATAAATGACTCTATTCATAGAAATACTAGGGGTGTCTATATTCTTGATTCCCCATGTATCTTATTATTCTATCATCTGTTCATGGGTCTTAGAAAATACGTAAGTTGATAAATTTATTTTATGACATTAATCAAAGTCATAATGGTCCTATGACGTTCTGAGAGATTTATTGACGAATTTCATATGTATTTCATTCATTTATATATGTACATTGACCCATGACCAGATGGCGTTATATACACATGTATATGTATATATATCTATATGGGATATGGGAAAAGGTTACGGCGTTATATACGCACCACCACCTGATCAGCTGGTATACGTTGATGATTTCGCCCACAGTGGCCGAGATGATATGATGGGATGCCCTCAGAGGCTTGATGATATTATGGACACATGTACCTATGCACGACATGACATTCATACGCATATACATGACACTATAAGTATTTCATGATTTACAGAGTTATCCAGACTTACATGTCGATTCTTTTACTCCATGTTTCTCTCATGTCTATTATTTACTGATTTTCATTCCTTACATACTCGGTACATTATTTGTACTGACGTCCCTTTTTGCCTGGGGACGCTGCATTCATGCCTGTAGGTATAGACAATAAGTTTGACGAGCCCTCATAGTAGACGAGGTTAGCATTCAACGAAGGATCGGTAAGACTCCACCTCATTTGGAGTGCAGCCGAGTCCATGAGTAATCGTGTCAGAATTTTGCTACAGACTTATGGGTAGGCCGGTACCCTGTCCTATTTGATGTCAAATACTTTTAGAGGCTTTGTAGACAGTGGTTCATATTGTACAGTATGTCAGAGGCCTTGACGGTCCATATGTATTCATGTCTTAAGAAAGATGGTTCATTGATACAATGCTTTCCACTTATAGTTATACGTTACGAGTTCTGGCCATGTTGGCCCAGTTACCAATGATAGTATGATGAGAACGATATGCTACATTGGTAGTCGGTTGAGTAAGGCACCGGGTGCCCATCGCGGCCCATCGTGTTGGGTCATGACAAAAGTGGTATCGGAGTAGTTCTGTCATAGGGAGTCTACAAGCCGTGTCTAGTAGAGTCTTGTTTATGGGTGTGTTGTGCATCACACTTATAAGCAGGAGGCTACAGGGCATTTAGGACTGTCACTCTTTCTTCTTACTCTAGATCGTGTGGTAGAATTCAGTTATAAGAACTTAATTTCCGAAACTCTATCTTATTCATAATACGACGATGCCTACATCTAGAAAGACAGTGGTAAGAAATTGAATGAAGCCGTGGAAGAATTGAGTCAGAGGAACTCGATTTCAGCATTCTTATGATAGATAAATGTGAGGTCTTCAGCAAAACATGTGTGTACTAAGACTTGTAAGCTTCTTGATAAGGAGCCTTAAGGCAAGAATATCTATCCACCCCTATGGTAAAAAGAAATGAGAGATTCAAAAGATAGATACAAGTTTCAACAAGTAAAAGAAGCAAGATGAAGAAGGGTACGAGGCACCCAGTTAATAAAGCTTATCATTATTTACAATTCAGGCGAAGGAATATAAGCCTTTTGAGTTACCTTTAACAATAACAGAGGTATGTACAATTGGCCACACCCATCTCAGTTATGCCCTATGGGGGCTAACAAAAGTAGTATAAGAGAATGATGGATATCAGGATCCGGCTGGGGTTAGAGTGACCCAAAATGATGGATGGATTGTTTGCGTTAGTTGACATTTCTGAAGGATATTTCAAACGTGCTAATAGATGGTGCACTCTAAAATAATACAGCTAGATATGAGTACTACAAAGATAGGCATTGGAATCCTGGAAGGGATAAATATTACCTTAGTGTGGCTCCCGTCCCTAGTATAGAAAGAATGTTAGGCAACCCAAAGAACCAATGGACGGAGTAAGGGGCGCTAAAAGCAAAAGAATGTCTTGTTCGAGTTTTCAGAAAAAAGTGATAGACATAAATGCTAGCGGGAAATAAGAAGAGAGTTAATGAAGCATTATGAGTAAGATATGATACATGGATAATAACGGTAGATCAAAAAAGATAATAGTATTATAAAGTCTATAGTCAAGTGAAGGAAAAGACGAAAGGTGACATGCCTTGAGACAACAAAAGAGTATAGGCCATAAAGTAATATCCTCATTTCAAGAAGTAAGTTCGTGACTCTAACATGATTACCAGAAGGAAAAGTTAGACCCCAGGGTAATAGAAATCAGTTATGGGGTGGTGAACAAGATAAATTAAACATGAATTAGGGACTGAGTGATTTGATAATGGTCGACGTCATGAGAATTTCAGATTTTATTCCTGCGATAATAGAATGGATAACAGAAGAAGATTCATGAGAAATTCGGAGAGTGGTCATTCAGGAAGATGCTTCCCTAAAGCAAGCAATGTGAGTAAAGTTAAGCTTAAGGGGTTGTATGTACCAGTTACACTAAGTGTCACCCTTGCGAGTAAGGAAATTTGTTATCCTTGGTACAGAAGGATTACAGAAAGGTGAGTAAGGGTCATCGATGATGTGAAAAGAGGCCAAAGATAAAGAGGTAAAACATCTATAGGTAGATCGTCGTAGCTCTAAATCTTAAGTACTCCCCTAAATGGGGAATATGGAGTGATGTGGCATTAAGTTAGAATTAAGTGGTTCTAGTAACTATGGAATAGTAAATGAAGAATGCGATAAAAAATGAGAAAGGACTGAGATTGCACTTATCCAAATCCTACAGATATTCTATGATTCTAGATAATTATGCAAACACGACGTCAAGGAGAGAAAGTAAGGGTTCCTTCCCGAGATATTATTAATAGAGAGAAGGATCTTGTGCGAGACGCAAGTTAAGATAAAGGAAATAATCCAAGAAAGATTACGCGGAATATTGATATGAGAATGGACCAACGAGTAGTTAGTAGTTGATTCAAGAAGAGCCTAGTTATGTCTAGACAAGAGGATACAGACAATCAACAGATCGTGCAAGAAAAACATAATGAATCCAGTCTCGCAGATAACGATATTGTGATCCTTGAGAAATATTCAGATAGGAGTTGGGGTAGTGAAAGGTACCGTATGAGTGTTACGGAAATAAAAGAGAATGCCACTGGGAAGACAGTCAAAACTTCAGTTCAGAAGCAACCCTACAAGCACAAGGACGTGGAGGTAAGTAACTACGGATAGTTATAGGCAAGGAAGAACATCAAAACTTCTGTCGAGTATACGATATAATAAGCTCACAGCTTTACAAGAGTCAGAGGGTCCTCCCTAAATACTACAATGAAAGACTAGCTGAGGAAATAAGAAAGAAGGTTTCAATCTAAACATGGTAACTTGAAGGAGAAATGGCCATGTGAAAACAGTCTCAGTACAAAATTGTAGGCACTCCAGACCATACGAATTGCACAAAAACTTCCAGCATGCGTGGAAACTAAGAGGAGCTAAGTATGCATGCAACAAGGTGACAGAAAGACCAGGAAAAATAATAGCTTACATTTAAAGAAAGCTGAGAAGGAACGAAAGGAATTATTCGATCAAAGATCCAGAGTTGGTTACATTATGAACGCATTTAAGAGTTCGGAGTATTATCCATGCAACATATATGCTGAGAATCATAAAGCTGTAGAAGACTCTAGTATAAGTTAAAAGAAAGAATTGAGTCCAGGTCATAGACAAGGGATTGAATTGTTAAACGATGGTATCACGGATATTCCATAGCGTCTATGAAAGGCTAAAGTAATAACTAATACCATGAGCCGCAGATTGGAAGAGAGCTTAAGCCTACATGAAGGCTAATCAGAAGGAAGAGGAAACTAAAGAGTTACATCAACTAAGTAAATTAGGAGTCTGATTATTGGACCTAGAAAGTTATAGGCATCATGATTGAGAACATTGCAGAATCACTCTTAATATCAGAGGTATAAGATAGATAGTACAGTAGCCATATTTTATAACGGCTCTACGATAAAGCCAGTTAGAAGAAGTACCCGCCTCATAAAAAGTCAGTATGAAGCTCTCACTGGATTGTGTATGCACCAAAGATGCAAGTATTATAATAGAGCTTCAAGTTGTGGATGTGAATTATACTTATGTGGAAGGAAGGTTATGAAAGAGATTAAAGATGTGATGCGAGATTTTAAAGCAAGTAAGGTAAAAAAAAGGTTGTGAATAGTCCATACTTTAGATAGAAGGCTAGAAACGCTGGGATTCAGTATCCAGGAATGATAGCAGCGTCGTCACTGGCATACCTTCCAGCCTATGGTTTCTAGGTATCGAGAGGTCTAGTTAAGAGAGTAAATAAGAGTTTGAGACGATTTGATGTCCCGCTTGATGTTCCAGAATGACACAAGGAAATCTATGGTGCAAGCAAGTTGAAGGAAGGTTGCGATTAGTATAAATGGATATGTGTAAATCGCAAGCTAAAGTATGGTAGAGCGACAAGGTTTTAGAAAGACAAGAGTAAGGATAAGAAAAGGGCAAGTGAGAAGGTGACGAAAATGGATAAGTCCTCGGGATTAAGCTCATGAAAACAAGAAGAGCTGATGGTTTCTCTAAGTTATAGAAAGTTCTGTATAGCTTGAATGAACTAAAAGGAGTCTAAGACTAATGGCATTTAGAAGAGATGGAATGTTGCATGATAGTACAATGAGGGTGTAATTGTGATAGATAAGGATGATGATTGGGCCTTCGATTGAGTAATGATTTGAAGAGGATTTCATGAATTGTACGGGATTAAAATACCCACGTAAGTGAATCACATTGGCATACTATAAAATACGGTTATTGAAGTACAATATCGCCGCTAAGTGGATCAGGAAAATCACTTCAAATATTCCTCGATGCAACGTAAGCCCTAGTGGCAAGGTATTACATAAGAAATTTCAAGTTATCAATGGTATATTGTAGATCAATATTGAGGTGAATCAATAATGGATGGACAAAATTCACAAAGTATGAGATGAGATTAGGCCGCCATTCTTAAGATGAATATTAATGAAGAAGCGTTAAAGGACTTAGATTTATACATATAGGATAAGCAACGAGAGTAACCTGGAGTTTAGTAGCAGACCTCAGTAACGATAAATCGAAGTAAGAGTTACGGTATAATATGACCTATCTTGATGCAGTAAAGTCATACGGATGGATAACGGATCTGTGAAATAAGGTATAGCAATATTCGCAAGTTCAACAAAGTACCAAGCGAAGAACTTCAGTATACCTATAGGTTCCCAAGGAGAACCTTGTTATAGTTATGTATATTTTCACAAAGTGAGGCCCAGAGATTGGCTAAAAGTTGGAGGAAAGAAGAGTTGCATAGGCACGCATACGAGGATAAAGATGTACATACTGCATGATAGAAGGTAGCAATAGTTATGAAATTGGAAGGATTCCGACCACAAGTCATGGTGTGAGGAAGAGGCCTAAAGGGGGCATTGCCCTGGCCTTTGTATTTATTCACAGAATAGTGGTCTACATGGCAAGGAGAGTACTAAAGTATTCGGAAGACATAAGTTATGAAAATAATAAGTGCATTAGTCAACATTCGAGGACGAATGTTCCAAAGGAGGGAATGATGTTACACCCCATGTTTTCGTACGTGAAAGTACGCCATAAGTAAATTGATATAAGCTCGGAAATAAGATGCTACATCCCGCATTTTCGTACGTTGAAGTTTCGTCGTAAATTAATCGATGTAAGTTCGGGAAAGAGATTATTTTGAGATTATAAGCATTATGCTATTTCAATGAATAAATTCGTGAAGGTTAAATGGTAAACGAAACAAAGAAAGTGAGTTTCGTCGAAGGTTTTCGATTTGGGATAAAATACGGTCCGAGCCATAATACCTGTTATTTATGGACTAGTGCCATACTAGGTACTACATAACCATAATTGTAAGGTGTATAAGGTATGTTAAAAGTGAGTAGTATTTTAAGTAAGTTGAGATAATTTTTAATTATGTGGGTAATTAGTTAATTATTGGGTAATGGAATATTACCTAATTAATTAAGGAATTAAGTAGATAATTGTTGGATAAGGATTAAATTTTGCAAACGTGGCAGCCCACCCTTCAAACTAATGACTCTTGAATTACATTGAAAGGTGGCAAAATTTGTGAGTTAGTGGCTTATTAGTCACCATGCAAAGTGGGGCCCACAACCCACAATGTTAAGAGCCTTTCCTATATTATTATTTGAGATAAAGGGATTTGCAAAAGGGAACGGAGGGTTCTTAACAATTCAAAACAAACGTGAGCCATTCTAATATGCATCTGCATATATCACATAATGTAAGATCTTCAACTATTCAAAGCAAACGTGAGCCATTCTAATATGCATCTGCATATATCACATAATGTAAGATCTTCAACAATTCAAAGCAACGTGAGATTTTGTAATTTTAAGGGAGTACGGTGCAACCTTTCTCAAGAATATCATACGGATTTTTACCTACTCCGATCTTGCCATCACATGTTTTGTCGCAATTAACATGTTTTAGAGGGATTGTCAAGAGAATCGGCTAAGGTATGTTAAGCCTATCCCTTCTTTCTTTTGGCATGATCGAAATGACACAAATAAAAGGAGCAAAATACGCAACTTTCATAAATGACTCTATTCATAGAAATACTAGGGGTGTCTATATTCTTGATTCCTCATGTGTCTTATTATTCTATCTGTTCATGGATCTCAGAAAATAAGTAAGTTGATAAATTTATTTTATGACATTAATCAAAGTCATAATGGTCCTATGATGTTCCGAGAGATTTTATTGATGAATTTCATATGCATTTTATTCATTTATATAGACATTGACCCATGACCAGATGGCGTTATATATATATATATATATATATATATATATATATATATGTATATATATGTATATGGGATATGGGAAAAGGTTATAGTATTATATACGCACTACCACCTGATCAGCTGGTATACGTTGATGATTTCGTTCACAGTGGCCGAGATGATAGATGGGATGCCCTCAGAGGCTTGATGATGTTATGAACACATGTACCTATGCACGACATGACATTCATACACATATACATGACACTATAAGTATTTCATGATTTATAGAGTTATCCAGACTTACATATCGAGTCTTTTACTCCATGTTTCTCTCATGTCTATTATTTACTGATTTTCATTCCTTACATACTCGGTACATTATTTGTATTGACGCCCCGTTTTTGCCTGGGGACGCTGCATTCATGCCTACAGGTATAGAAAATCACTTAGACGAGCCCTCATAGTAGACGAGGTTAGCATTTAACGAAGGATCGGTAAGACTTCACCTTATTCGGAGTGTAGCCGAGTCTGTTAGTCATCGTGTCAAAATTTTGCTACAGCCTTATGGGTAGGACGGAACCCTATCCCATTTGATGTTAAATACTTTTAGAGGCTTTGTAGACAATGGTTCATATTGTACAGTATGTCAGAGGCCTTGACGGCCCATATGTATTCATGTTTTAAGAAATATGGTTCATTGATATAGTGCTTTCCACTTATAGTTATATATTACGAGTTGTGGCCATGTTGGCCCCGTTACTAATGATAGTACGATGAGAAAGATCTGCTATGTTGGTACTCGGTTGAGTAAGGCACCGGGTTCCTGTCGTGGCCCATCATTTTGGGTCGTGACAATGAGCCAATCATTGAAGTATATAAAATGCATTTCCCAATATTTATTTTGCTCCCAAATTTCATCTACAAAGTACCTATATTATACATAACATCCAAATAAGTATACAACTTCATAATTAAATGTAACAACCCGCTCGCTCATTTTGAACATTTACATTTCCATTCGGTGGTTTGATGACTTGAGTAGCTTCATAATTCTCAAACTCTGCGGCACGGGCTGCCCTAGTCTCGGCAGGCAAGAAATGGTCTATAAAGGCATCAACAAACTCACTTCATCTCGCTGGAGGGCTCCCCTCCTCCCGAGAGTCCTCCCACAGCTCAAACCAAGAATAGGCCACTCCTTTCAGGTGGTAGGCGGCCAACTCCACTCCCTCTGTCTCAGTAGCGCGCATAACCTAGAGAGTCTTATGCATATCATCAATGAAGTCCTATGGGTCCTTCTCGGGATTAGCAGCCGTGAACACCGGAGGATGCAACTGCAAAAACTTGTTCACCCTGGAACCACTAGAGTCCCCTTGCTGGCAAGAGGATGTAGGTGCAACATTCGACCTTTGGGCTTGAGAAGCCACTATCTAAGTCAGCATCTGAATAGCTCTCCTAAGATCCCCATCAGAAATACCAGAGCCGGAAGCTGGGCTGGAGGTGGAATCGGAAAGATAGGTGAAGAAACCATCGCACCCTCAGTAGCTGTAGGAACCGGTATAGCCTGGGCCGGTGTAGTGGAATCAGGTAGTGTAGTAGTCGGGGGATTATCCTCACCCCTCGGGCCACTTAACAAAATTTCTTCCGTGCCACTGGACAAAATTTGAATATCACAATCTATCAACCATGTGAGTACCGCAATACCAATTTATACATCTGTAAGTCAAAATACAATGTGCCTTCTGAAGTCCGCTCCTTTCTCATACAACACCAATAATTTACATACCATTTTAGTTAGAAACCTTTCTCTTGCTTCTTTCCAGGAGGAAACCACAATACAGAACACGTTCTCCACACCGGTAGAAACCATCAAGAATACTTTGGAATCCATTTGCACATAATCAAGCCCTTAAAACTAAATTCCTCTAACTCGACCAAGCCACGCAGGTCGCCAAGTCCAGGTGAACCCCCACAGCATAAGCACCCAAAGCACCGATCATATCCATTACCATACCGATTCAACCTACTACCCAGTTGTCCTATTTTCTCCGAGTCCCTTCTGAATTTGTCTTCAGATTGATACTTCTTCTTGCTAAAATATCATGATCTTTAACCATAACTTACCCTACAAACCTTAGCATAGAATCACAACGCCCTACGGCCCATAAGCAACTGTACTCTTCTTAAGCACCTTCAAAACTACTACAACTGTAACCCTTACTTTGAGAATACCTTATGTGAATATGAAATTGTTATTCTTACCTTCCTTATATATAAATGTATAATCCATAGTCATACAGAATTCCCGCAAGTCCACCATCAAACGAAAATCTCAGATTTTAACCATACGCAAGTCCGAAAACTTTCTCAATTGCTATATATAATTCTTATACCCACTAGAATTTTCTCGGGAGTCACCCACTTTGCTCAAATTTAATTATACCGCCCAAATGGGCCAAAAGACACGTGCCCCATTAGCACAACAACACTCAAAGAAGTAACTCTACTTTAACACCACCTATCAAATTCATACTCTGTGCGCACTACATCATTCACCCATAACAACTCACTCATCCCACGATTTTCATATACTCATAAAGTACAATATAACCTGTATCCAAGAATTTATTTAGTCAAGTCATTCTCGAACTTCATCTCTGCAAATCATAACTAATCCACAAGTATGCCTCAGACCAAAACTAAAATTTAATATATATAACCATGAAATTAAGCCGTTTGCAGCAAGCTCCCCCACTTGGCTCAAAGCCATAAATTTAAACACTTCATAACTCACAATATCCATACTCTACTACTACCCTAATACTTCCGTCAGTTCAACAAAAAATCCTTCTCAAGCTCATACAACACCAACCGTAAAAATATCCCAAATCATCTACTAAGCTCGCAATCATTCTCTTGACACTCAAGTCAACTTTCTCAGCTAGATTCAAATTCAAATCTCCACACATACGCCCTGCTGGCGGAAAAGTAACTCTCCACTCACATATAAGGAACACACCTACGTATAATACTCTCCAGGAGATAACCCACCTCCCTAGCCGCAAATTGGCATATTGTTATATCTTTTCGCAGTCACAATTACTATGCAATCACTTAGTCAATCTGTGTCCAACTCATTACCTAGACATGAGAATTTAATTTACCCCAAAATTTAACAATATGAAAGATCCTTCAAAACGTTCATACTCGAGACTGTACGTCACATTAAAACAAAAATCAAGCACCCAATGGCCATTTCTTTACATTTCAAGAAAACATTTCTCGTCACATTCAAATCTTCTTAACACATCCCGCGGTCACATCATACCGCCATTTCACCACTCATCGAGCCACAAATTCCACTGTTGGGTCATTACCGGACATAGGAGTCCAATTGTACAAGTTATAACTGAAGCTGCCGAGCTTAAACTGCGGTTTAACCATGGCCTCAAGTCCTCCAGACTGGCCCATCACCAAAACATAGAATTCACATCTCGCACATCATCCCTGAAATCACAAGCCGGCGATACACAACTGATACCGAGCGCTCATGTGTGCATACGAATACGTGGAAGGAATTCAAAGAGTTATGTTCCAAGCTAAATCAATCCCGCACGATAAGGAAAGAAAGATGGGAAGTATATATCCTAAATGCCCTGTAGCCTCTCGAAGATAAGTATGGACGTCATTATACCGATCCGCAAGACTTTACTAGATACTTGCGCATGACTTGTAGAACCTATGAACCTAGAGCTCTGATACTACCTTGTCACGATCCAAAATCCCACTAGTCGTGATGGCACCTAACCCAACCCGTTAGGTAAGCCAATTTTCATCTATCCAATTCCAATGAAATAATTTAAAAGAAAATATCTAAAACCAATACATCTCCCTAAGAACTGGTAGTACAAATCTTGAGCTTCTAAGAATAGAGTACACAAAGCGGAAAAAAAATAAATACATAGTCTATTTGAATAATACATAAACAGAGCTTTTATAAATCTAAGGCTACCCTGAACAAGAGGCAGCTACAACAAGAATGCAGGTACATCTTCAAATCCTGCGACCATCGAGCACAGCAACAACAACAGCCAGCATCTGCACGAAATGCGCAGAAGTGTAGTATCAGTACAACCGACCACATGTGCTGAGTAAGTAACAAACCTAGCCGTAGGTTGAAAGTAGTGACGAGCTTCCACCAAGGTCGGGTCCAAAACTAATAGTCCACAACAACAATAAGCAAATAATACCAGAAGTAACTCACAGATAAAATGCTCAGCCAAATCATGATTTCAAAAATAGTAGTTCTTCCTTCCAAATCCATCAGTAAAAACTCAAATCTTTTGCCGAAGTTGCCAATAATATGAATAGTTTGAAAACAATAAATTTCTCCAAAAATCTTTTGAATAATAAACAATATGTTTCATTTTCCTTCCGGATAACCCGTGTAAAACAAATACATCACTATGCCTATCTGTCAAAATGTTTGAGAAATCATGAATAATGTGATACCGTACAGCATGGGAAAAACATATCTCTTTGTATAAATGTCATGTGTACATGTCAATGCAATATATCTCAGAGATTGCACTCATGTACTCACACTCTCAGAGTAGTCAATCTCATTGTCTCGCATTCTCTCTCACTGTGCTCAGCATACTCAATCACTCAGTGCTATACAATACCTGCTGCGGCGTGCAGCCCGATCCCTGTTTATAGTCGACTGTGCTCACTAGGGGTGTACAGACTCATGAGGGGCTCCTACAGCCCAAGCGCTATAAGCACGGACAACTCACGTGCTGCACGGACAACTCACATGCTATAATATCATATCTGAATCCGCACGGACAACTCACGTACTGCACGGACAACTCACGTGCTATAATAATATCTGGATCCGCACGGCCAACTCACGTGCTATAATAATATCTGGATCTGCACGGCCAACTCACGTGCTATAATAATATCTAGAACCGCACGGCCAACTCACGTGCAATAGTATAATATATAGATCTGCACGGCCAACTCACGTACAATAGTATAATATATATAAATCCAACATGCCCTGCTGCGGCGTGCAGTCCGATCCCAAACATATCCTCACAATCAGGCCCTCGGCCTCCCTCAGTTATCAATCTCTCCATTCTCTCTTTCATAGGCTCACAATTTCATGAGAATAGCCCAAAAATGATGATATGATATATCAATAAATAACAACAGAGACTGAGATATGATATGCAATGAAATGAATATGACTGAGTAT
>AWOL01S0026501.1:1818-13542 GCA_000715115.1 Nicotiana otophora | reverse complement strand
CCCCCCCGGTCATACTTCCCAAAAATTCAACTTTCGGCATTTCAAACCTAATTCCACTACGGACCTCCAAATAATTTTCCAGACACGCTCCTAAGTCCAAAATCACCATACGGAGCTATTGGAATCATCAGAATTAAATTCCGAGGTCGTTTACAGATAAGTCGACATTCAGTTACTATTTTAATTTAAGCTTTAAACCTTGGAACTAAGTGTTCCAATTCATTCCAAAACCTCACCGGACCTGAACCAATTGCCCTGGCATGTCACACAACAGGTGTAAAGCCTAACTTGAGCAGTAAATGGGGAAATGGGGTTATAGTACTCAAAACGACCGGTCGAATCATTACAGGATGTGAGATATGTAGGCAAACCTTATCGGTTCCGGCCCCCAATTTTTTTAATTTCTTCTCAAAATCAAAAAACATTTCCATTCCTTTTCAAAAGCTGTTGTTTCGAAAATTGAAGTGAAAATTCAAGATTCAAAAATATTTTCTTTTTTTTAGAAGTCTTTCATTCATAAATTCGAAATAAAAGTTCAGAAATTCAAAAATATTTCCTTTCTTCTTTAGAATTGTTTCTGTTGAAATTCCCAAAAAAAAAATCAAAATTCAAAAAAATAAAATAAAATTATTTTTTTTCTTCTTTAGAAGTCTTTCTTTTCAAAAATTCTCAACAAGGAAAAAACAAACAAATAAAATTTCAAAAATATTTTCTTTCTTCTTTATAAGTCTTTCTTTCGGAAATTAAAAAAAATTAAAATCCAAATAAAAAAGAGTTTGTTTATTTCTTTTATTCCTGATTTTTCCGAACTACGCAAGATCTGATTCATGTTTCCAAATGATACGTGAGAAACCCACATCAGGTTCGATCGAATTATTTTGAAAAAAAAATAAAAAAAAAAAGAGTGACAAAAGAAAAAAAAAACAAAAGAAAGAAAAAGAAAGAAATGAGTGACAAAAATAACAAAGAAAAATATAGAGCAAAAAAACAACCAAAAACAAGAAAAAAGGAAAGAAAGCAAGAGTGAAAAAATCCAAAAAGAGAACTTTTTGTCCAATTTGAAGAAGAAAACCATGGAAATTTTCCGTGAATATGCTGTCAAATGGCGCGAGCAAGCCGCCAGGGTAAAACCTCCAATGGATGAAGCAGAAATGGTTGCGGTCTTCCTATAGGCCCAAGAGGCGGACTACTTCCAAGAACATGATGTCCGTTATGGGTAATCCATTCACCGAGGCTATCAAAATTGGGGAGATGGTCGAAAATGGTTTAAAAAACGGGCCAAAGCTTGAGTCATGCTGACTTTAAGGCCACATCACAGACCGTTCAAAATGGTTCTGGGGGTTTGGTGAATAGAAACAGGAGGGAAGAGGGAGCCATGATAGCTTCGAGCTCGAGGGGGGCCCGTAGGTAATTCAACCAATCATATATGCTTCCTAAGGTCCCACAATACTATTATCCCCATCAAGATGCTGCTTATGTTGTGGCATTGCTTCCCTATGCGGTGATGAACGTGCAACCTTACATGCACCCACAACATTATATACAAAATCGAGCTCCATCTCCCAGAAATGCTTGTCCCTACCAAGCTCCATATAATCCCCAATCAAATATTCCCAATACAATCCTCGCCCAAGAGAGCCCCTCGGAAGGAATCAGTTCACCCCTATTGGTGAATCATATTCAAGTTTGTTTTAAAAGCTAATTGGGCTAGGTTTGCTGCAGCCAGTGGCCCCGAACCAGCCAAATCCCGAGTCCCCCTCGCACCAAGCTGATGCTAGATGTGAATGCCACTCTTGAGCGGTGGGACATGATACAGAGGATTGTTGGACCCTCAAAAGGGCAGTTGAAGAATTGATGATCCCTCATTGAAATCTATAGTAGCCATTGTCGCGGCAAAAGAGAAACCTAAAAATGGGCACCAAACTTGAAAGTTTCTCAGTCAGATGGGAGTCTCGGTAGTCGGTCTTGCTATTTTTTCTGCGTCCAGATTATTTCAGGGTGTAATCCGGATGTTTTACTTCACTGCTTTGCTTTTTGATGTAAACCGTTCTATCTTTAAAAATGAAAATAAAAATAATAATAAAAACAAGAATTAAAAAATCAAATAAAATTAATATTTCATTGTCCAGGAATGTCTCTTTTCTTAATCTTATCGCCTTTCTTATTCTCTTTTCTGTTCTATTAATGCAGATTTTAATAATATGACATGCTTGCGGACTTCATGCCTAGATCCTAAAACATTGTCAGACCTCGAAATAATGAATCAAGAAGCAGAATGTATTGAAGAGAAGGCTTGTGAAAAAATAAACAAAGAATTGGAACAGTAGGCCTAAGCGAAGTCCCACTGAAATTAGAAGAAGCTGAAATTCCCTCTTTTTCGATCATTGTTGAAGCCTAGATTGAGGATAAAGATTGGGTCAAGAAGCGATTGGAACAATTGACACTGATTGATGAAAAATAATGGGCCGCAGTTTGCCACGGGCAGTTGTACCAACAAAGAATGGCCCGTGTCTATAACAAGAAAGTGCGGCCTTGGAAATTTGAAATAGGACAACTCATTCTGAGACGTATCCTCCCACCCATGAAGAAGCTAAAGGAAAATTGGCTCCAAATTGGAAAGGTCCATACATTGTAACGAGAGTACTGCAAAAGGGAGCGTTGTACCTGGGAAGCATCGAATGAAATTTCCCTGAAACAACTGTCAACGCGGATGCAGTCAAAAGGTACTATGTTTGACCCTCTATGTAGCATTAATGTTCTCTGATTGGGATGACGAAGGCTTTCATTCTCGCTATCCAAACACTATCAACCCTTTGCTAACCCTTTTGAGTCAGTTACCGTTCTTTGATTACCCTCTTTGGAACCTAAAGATGTTATTAAAAAAAAGAAACAAGAAAGAAAAAAGAGAAGAAAAACAAAACAAAGAAGAAAAAAAAGAAAAAGAAAAAAAAAGAAAAAAAAAGAGAAATAAGAAGAAAAAGAAAACAAAACAAAAATCCAAACAAGTTCATGTCCAAACAAGTTCATTGTTCTTGGGCAAAGCTTCTCGGTTTTCAAGGCAAAGGTTGTGATGAGTTTCTAAGAGTCGAACGGTTTACACAAATCAGGCATCCAGTCCCAAAGGCATGTCATGTTCATTGAAGTCCGCATGTACTCCCAGATAAGTCCTTCTTTTTGTTTCTCGAAAGGGACACCTCCTGTTTTAAACTCATTTTTCCTACTTCGTTGCTTGTTTTTCTTTGAATCCCTTTCAGTCTAACTTTGTTCAAAAATAAGGCAAAGAAAGGACATCAAAACCGATTTACAGGGTTCTCATTTGAAGCAAGTTGATATATTCAAAAGGCGCCCAGCCTCAGCAAGGATATTGAACCGGCCCCGACTGGCCATGATTGCCGATGCTTTAAATTGAAAAATTTGGAAGAAGGAAATCAAAAGGACTTGCCTATAAGGGCAAAATGAAGTTGAAAGGCTTAAGTCCCACGCGACTAACCTTCAGGGCAAAGTGTGAAAAGTTAAAGGTTCCCCAGTAATCTGAAATTGAAATCTTTGGAAGAAAGAAGTCGAAAGTGAAATGCCACAAAGGCAAAATAAAGTTGAAAAGGTTATGTCCCACGCGATCAACCGTTATGTAAAAGTTTGAAAAGTCAAAGGCTCTCTGAGGCCAGAAATGCAAGTGGTATTGAGGAAACAACTAGTGGCTATTTGACATTATCATCAAAGAAGATGGGCCAAGATCAAGTGACTGAAAGATTCAAGGCCACAGACCCAACCACCGTTTCAAACTAACAATTGTTCTTTTCTTGAAAAACAAGAAATATGTGCAATCCAAAAGAAACCTAGCACGAAGTAGGTGCAACCAAAAAGAAACTGCGCGGGGGCTAGAAACAGCTCTCCAGTAGGAACAACTCCAAAAGGGAAGTCTTCTTCAAATTCTTTCTTGCATTTACTCATTCTCTAAAAAATAATAATAATAATAATAATAATAATAATAAATGAAAAAAAGTTAAAAAATAATAATAATGAAAATAATGAAAAAAAGAAAGAAAGTTCAGAATCATGGTAGTATAGGGTACACCAATCCCTAGCTGCATTTCCAACATAGGGTCTCCACTCCTTAGTTGATTTTATTTTAGACATAGGGTCTCCACTCCCTAGTCTCCTTTTCCAACATAGGGTATCCACTCACTAGTTGATTTTATTTTTAGACATATAGTCTCCACTCCCTAGTTAATTTTATTTTTAGATATAGGGTCTCCACTCCCTAGTCTCTTTTTCAACATAGGGTCTCCACTCCCTAGTTGATTTTGTTTTAGACATAGGGTCTCCATTCCCTAGTCTCATTTTCAACATAAGGTCTCCACTCCCTAGTTGATTTTATTTTAGACATGGATCTCCACTCCCTAATTGATTTTTATTTTTGACATATAGTCTCCACTCTCTAGTCTCTTTTCCAACATAGGGTCTCTACTCCCTAGTTGATTTTATTTTAGACATAGGGTCTCCACTCCCTAGTCTCTTTTCCAACATAGGGTCTCCACTCCCTAGTTGAGTTTGTTTTAGACATAGGGTCTCCACTCCCTAATCTCTTTTCCAACATAAGGTCTCCACTCGCTAGTTGATTTTATTTTAGACATGGATCTCCACTCCCTAGTCTCTTTTCCAACATAGGGTCTCCACTCCCTAGTTGATTTTTATTTTGGACATATGGTCTCCACTCCCTAGTTGATTTTTATTTTGGACATATGGTCTCCACTCCCTAGTCGTTTCTCCAACATAGAGTCTCCACTCCCTAGTTGATTTTATTTTTTACATAGGGTCTCCACTCCCTAGTCTCTTTTCCAACATAGGGTCTCCACTCCCTAGTTGATTTTATGTTAGACATAGGGTCTCCATTCCTTAGTCTCTTTTCCAACATAGGATCTCCACTCCTTAGTTGATTTTATTTTAGACATAGAGTCTCCACTCCCTAGTCTCTTTTCCAACATATGGTCTCTACTCCCAAGTTAATTTCATTTTAGACATAGGGTCTCCACTTTCTAGTCTCGTTTTTTAACATACGGTCTCCACTCCCTAGTTGATTTTATTTTTAGACATAGGGTCTCCACTCCCTAGTTTCCTTTTCCAACATAGGGTCTCCACACCCTAGTTGATGTTATTTTAGACATAGGGTCTCCACTCCATAGTCTCTTTTCCAACATAGGGTCTCCACTCCCTAGTTGATGATATTTTAGACATAGAGTCTCTACTCCCTAGTCTCTTTTCCAACATAGGTCTCCACTCCCTAGTTGATTATATTTTAGACATATGGTCTCCACTCCCTAGTCTCTTTTTCAATATAGGGTCTCCACTCCCTAGTTGATTATATTTTAGACATATGGTCTCCACTCCCTAGTCTCTTTTTCAATATAGGGTCTCCACTCCCTAGTTGATTTTTATTTTGGACATATGGTCTTCACTCCCTAGTCTCTTTTCCAACATAGGGTCTCTACTTCCTAGTTGATCTTATTTTAGACAGAGGGTCTCAACTCCCTAGATTCATTTCCAGCATAGGGTCTCCACTCCCTAGTTGATGATATTTTAGACACAGGGTCTCCATTCCTTAGTCTCTTTTCTAACATAGGGTCTTCACTCCCTAGTTGATGATATTTTAGATATAGAGTCTCCACTCCCTAGTCTCTTTTCTAACATAGGGTCTCCACTCCCTAGTTGATGATATTTTAGACATAGGGTCTCCACTCCCTAGTCTCTTTTCCAACATAGGGTCTCCATTCCCTAGTTGATGATATTTTAGACATAGGGTCTCTACTCCACAGTCTCTTTTCCAACATAGGTTTCCACTCTCTAGTTGATAATATTTTAGGCATATGGCCTACACTCCCTAGTCTCTTTTCCAATATAGGGTCTCCACTCCCTAGTTGATTTTATTTTTAGACATAGGGTGTTCACTCCCTAGTCTCTTTCCCAATATAGGGTCTCCACTCCCTAGTTGATGATATTTTAGACATAGGCTCTCCACTCCCTAGTCTCTTTTCCAACATAGGGTCTCCACTCCCTAGTTGATTTTGTTTAGACATAGTGTCTCCACTCCCTAGTGTCTTTTCCAACAAAGGGTCTCCACTCCATAGTTAATTTTGTTTTAGATATATGGTCTCCACTCCCTAGTCTCTTTTCCAACATAGGGTCTCCACTCCCTAGTTGATTTTAGTTTAGACATAGAATCTCCACTCCCTAGCCTCTTTTCCAACATAGGGTATCCACTTCCTAGATTCTTTTCCAACATAGGCTCTCTACTCCCTAGTTGATGATATTTTAGACATAGGGTCTCCACTCCCTAGTCTCTTTTACAATATAGGGTCTCCACTCCCTAGTTGATGATATTTTAGACATGGGGTCTCCACTCCCTATTCTCTTTTCCAACATAGGGTCTCCACTTCCTAGTTGATTTTATTTTAGACATAGGTCTCCACTCCCTAGTCTCTTTTCCAACATAGGGTCTCCACTCCCTAGTCTCTTTTCCAACATAGGGTCTCCACTCCCTAGTTGAAGTTATTTCAGACATAGGGTCTCCACTCCCTAGTCTCCTTTTCCAACATAGGGTCTCCACTCCCTAGTCTCCTTTTCCAACATAGGGTCTCCACTCCCTAGTTGATTTTTATTTTATGCATATGGTCTCCACTCCCTAGTCTTCTTTTCCAACATAGGGTCTCCACTCCTTAGTTGATTTTATTTTAGACATAGAGTCTCCACTCCCTAGTCTCTTTTCCAATATATGGTCTCCACTTCCTAGTTAATTGCATTTTAGACATATGGTCTTCACTCTCTAGTCTCATTTTGCAACATAGGGTCTCCACTTCCTAGTTGATTTTATTTTTAGATATAGGGTCTCCACTCCCTAGTTTCCTTTTCCAACATAGGGTATCCACTCCCTAGTTGATGTTATTTTAGACATAGGGTCTCCATTCCCTAGTCTCCTTTTCCAACATAGGGTCTCCACTTTCTAGTTGATGTTACTTTAGACATAGGATCTCCACTCCCTAGTCCTTTTCTAACATGGGGTCTCTACTCTCTAGTTGAATTTATTTTAGACATAGGGTCTCCACTCCCTAGTCTCTTTTCCAACATAGGGTCTCTATTACCTTGTTGAATTTATTAGAGACATAGGGTCTCCACTCCCTAGTCTCTTTTCCAACATAGGGTCTCTATTACCTTGTTGAATTTATTAGAGACATAGGGTCTCCACTCCCTAGTCTCCTTTTCAACATTAGGGTCTCCACTCTGTAGTTGATGGTATTTTGATCATGGGTTCCCCATTCCCTAGTCTCCATATCAGTATAGGGTACACCAATCCCTAGATGTGTTTTCCAACGTAGGGTACACCAATACCTAGTTGATCTGATCATAAATGCAGGGTACACCGCTCCCTCATCGCATTCTCCCAACATAAGGTACACCAATCTTTAGTTGAGGTATTGTTTTGACAATAAAGGAACAACATCTAGAAAAACATCATGATCTTTTCTGGGTACACCATTCCCGACCGTTTATTTTATTTTTTGGTGTCTGATCAGGTTTTACCTCGAGGCACAAGGTTGGAGATGACCAAAAAAAGAAGTCTCAATTCAGAATAAAAGAAAAGAAACAATAAGTAAATCCAAAATGCAGAAGCATATGAAAAGATATGGACTGCTCAAGACTTGAGTGAAGTCACGAGCATTGCACTTCCCGTTTTAATTAGAAGAAGCCTTAGAAGAATGAACTAACACATGCGGTTAGCAAGCATCAAGGTTCAGATCAGAGTCTACGTGAAGAACCAGTCAAGACTCAAGATCAAGTTTCAGAAGACTTATAGATAGAAATCTTGTAACTCATAGCTGATAAGCATCCGGAGCCTCAACGGAACCTTACTCAACTCTGCAACTCATCATTCCACTACTCTCCTTGAACTACACGTGACCTGATTCCCTTATAACCCGGAATATGTAGGCTGTCCAAAATCAGGACTCGGTTGCACCTTTCTTTTGTTTATTTCCCCTTTTTGAATAATGATTTGGTCAAAAGTTAGTCACACGGCTCACCTTATCTTTGCCTGAAAACTCTTTATGTTTCCAAGCAAAGAGGGGCATGCTGTGAGCACATAATTTTTGACCATATTTAGATTTCTTACCATTTTTTAGTATGTAAATAATTTTAAGTTTAATTTACATGTTTTAGCTTTTGTTTTACCCTTTTATAGGTTTTTTTGAAGTAAATTAAAAACTACAAAAAAGAGTTACATTTTTTAGAGTATTAGTTTTATTTTTATATTTACAAAGAAAGAAGAGTTTCCAAAAAAAATATAGTTTTATCTAGTTTAGTAAAATTTTTAAGTTAGAGGTTTTAAGAATTAAATATTGAGTGTAGTAATTTTACCTTGTTTTTTATTTACTTATTTTTAGTAAGAGTAGACTATTTTGCTTATTTATTATCAATAAAAGAAAATACTACAAAAAAAAGAACCAATCATAATTGGTCACTTGTAAAAGATTCTTCCTAACAAATTCCCAGGTACCTCCTCACATGCACTCACGTGATCACACACCTGTATATTCACACTTTATTCCCTTACAAGAATTCCCCAACAGGTTATTCTTTTGTCCTTACCCCTTTGCCAGAGCCAGCTCACACCCTCACTCCTCACCCTATGTACAAATATTTCCTATATAGCAGACCAGAGTGTATACGGTTAAAATTGGTCCTCGATCATGAAGATTGATCGAGGATGGCATCTCAGTCAAGAGGTATCTTCATGGAGAGCCCGAACGAATTCCGAGATGGGGGCATCGAGCGTCGGGGTGTCCGAATCGACCGAGGCAATATCGACCAACACCGGTCCCGAACATCGATGCCCGAAAGTGATCACCAAGCTCGAAACCAAGGCCGAGGTTCCGATCCGACACCGAGCTCGAGTCAGTATCGAGCTCACAGACAAAAGCTGTTACAACCGCACCAAATGAGAGAATCTTGGCGGGAATTAAGGAGGAGACACACCATCATGGGTCCTCCACTAGTTATATTATTATATTATGTTGTTATAGATAAAATAGTGATCCTTGGCTATAAAAGGCAAGATATAGATTGTAATAGAAGGCATCTTCTCTGGCAGATTAAGAATTCATTGTGTTTATCTCTTCTAAACTCACTAAGTACCTTTGTTCATCATTTTCTATTTTGCATATTAAATACGTGTATTGTTATCTTTAGGTCAAAGGAATCTACTTATCCTTAGAACTATACACAAATTCAACGTTATTCGATTTTTCGGGTAAATAGTTTGGCGCCCACCGTGGGGCTAAGGATAACAAGTGATTATTTGATACGAATATACAGCACACTCCAGCTTACAACTTCATACCAGCAATGGCAATCGACCTCGAAGCCGGCCTTCAGGATGAAACCAACAACTTGGTGCCCGGGGCCGAAAGGCTATCCAACAACGGCAACGAGGCTTGAATCGAGGAACCCAAAATTCGAGCCTAAGTACCCATAGATATCAATTCACGAATAGCTCTAGAAGCGAATCAGCGTTCCGAGCAGGAAAGAAGCGTTCCGGGTGACGCTCGACCCATAGCCCGAGACACCCACAACACGGGGGAAATCGGGGTCAGCTTGCGTATGATTTTCGAAATGCTACAAGCTCAACAAGTAGCGATAGCTCAGTTCCAGAGCCAAACTCATATGCAAAGTAAGACAAACTCCAATCCACTTCTTCGAGAAGTAACCCCCAGAACGAAGCTCGACACAGTGAAATCGAACGAGCGAGAATCAGGAACCGCTCCTGAAGTTGCTAAACAGCTCGAGGAACTCACGAAACGAGTTGAATCCAACGACAAAAAATTCGAAACATATGATGCTAGGATTGATCAGATCCCGGGGGCTCTGCCAATGATGAAAGGGCTGGATTCGACGAAATTCATACAAAAGCCTTTTCCATCGAGCATGGCCCAAAACCAATCCCAAAAACGTTTTGTATGCCCGTAATTCCCAAATATAACGGTACGATCGATCCTAACGAACATCTCACCTCCTATACATATGCCATCAAAGGCAACAATTTGGAAGACGATGAGATCGAGTCGGTATTGTTGAAAAAGTTCAGAGAGACCCTCGCAAAAGGAGCAATGATCTGGTATCACAACTTGCCACCAAATTCTATCGATTCTTTTGCCATGTTAGCAGACTCGTTCGTAAAAGCACATGTTGGTGCCATAAAGGTCGCAACGAGGAAATCAGATCTAATCAAAGTAAAACAAAGGGGTGACGAAATACTGAGGGAATTCGTATCCCGGTTTCAAATGGAACACATGGATTTGCCACCAGTCACAAACGACTGAGCCGTGCAAGCTTTCACCCAAGGATTGTACGGACTGAGTTCGACAACATCACGTCGGCTGAAACAAAGCTTGATCGAATACCCTGCATATACACAATCGGTATCAATCGAAAATCAGGGTCGAAGATGATCATTTGGGATTTCTGTATGAACCCACGCGTCAGAACCGCGCAAGCACTAAAATTCTGAAGGAAACCAACAGAGAACAAAGGTCAAACAGAGACCGATACCAGGCGTATATCACAGATCGGATGAACCACGGTTCGGCACATGAGACAGTTCGGAATAACCGCAGGTATGATCGGGCGCAAAATTCTCGGGGACTTATGAGCAAGAGAGGCATTGATAAATATGCCGATCCTATAGAAGTTCCTCAAGTATTGGAATATAACTTCAACATCGATGCGTCCTCCATCATATCGGCTATTGGATGCATCAAAGATACCAGATGGCCTCGACCCATGCAGACCGATCCGGCCCAAAGGAATCCCAACTAAATATGCGAATATCATGGCACCCATGGTCACAAAACGGAAGAATGCAGACAATTAAGAGAGGAAGTAGCCCGCTTGTTCAACAAAGGGCACCTTAGGGAATATTTGAGTGATAGGGCGAAGAACCATTTTAAAAACAAGGGCTTCGGCAAGCAAAACAAAGAAGAAGAACCACAGCACATCATTCACATGATCATCGGCGGCGTCGATACCCCTCAGGGACCTATGCTTAAATGCACTAAAACGTCGATTGTGAGGGAAAAACGATCTCGAATTCAAGATTACACTCCCTCAGGGACTTCATCGTTCGATGATGAAGATGCAGAGGGAATCATCCAACCCCATAATGATGCAATGGTAATATTCGTACTCATGAATAAAATTAAAATTAAGCGTGTGTTAATTGATCCAGGTAGCTCGGCCAATATCATCAGATCGAAGGTCGTAAAATAGCTCGGCCTACAAAACTGGATCGTATCCACAACTTCGGTTTTAAACGGATTCAATATGGCATGCGAAACCACCAAAGGCAAGATAACCCTACCGATAAACGTTGCCGGAACAATTCAGGAAATAAAGTTTCACGTGATCGAAGGCGATATGAGATATAACGCCCTTTTCGGAAGGTCGTGGATCCACAACATGAGAGCTGTATCTTCGACCCTACACCAGGTCCTCAAATTCCCAACACCGACCGGTGTCAAAATAGTGTACGGAGAACAACCAGCCGCAAAGCAAATGTTCTCCGTCGAGGAAGCAAAACCAACATCTTCGTCTTCGCTGGTGAAAGGATCGGGTTCAAAAGGAGGCACAGTCGAAGACCGGAACGCCAAATAGCAATCAAAGACATCGGCCTCGACA
>AWOL01S0026499.1:3552-14737 GCA_000715115.1 Nicotiana otophora | reverse complement strand
TACAATTACAACATTACTAGTTTGACTTCCACATAACCAAGGTACAACCCGCACTATGTCTACAGAGCCTCTAATAGATAANAGTTTAGGAGTGGAACGCATGATACAATTACAACATTACTAGTTTGACTTCCACATAACCAAGGTACAACCCGCACTATGTCTACAGAGCCTCTAATAGATAAAAAAAGAGTAGTTTGATATTTCCGGCAACAAGGCTTTGGCTGTACCTCAAAATAATATACATAGAGGACAAGAGATACAACACCCTGAAATGAAGGGGGTGCTCACCAAGTCAGCTGAGGAGAGGGTGTACTGCTATTACTGATTAATACCGCCTACTGTGGAACCACTTGCATCCATTACAGATACAGCACCCCCGGCAAATGGGACGTTAGTACATAAGGAAGAATACTAGTATGTAAAACTAAACACCCTTTCAATAGAACGAGTAACAGTAAAATGAGAAGAAAACATGAAATCAATGAGAGCCTTAAACTGTATTAATGTGCTAAGCTAAGAGAAAGATAAATTGCAGGTAAGTTTCAATATTTTAAAGTTGGGGTACCGATACACCACCGTGATTTTAGCACGGAGTCCGATCTCAGCCCGATCGGCTAAGCCATCTCACCTCGAGACATCCAATCACAACACCGCCATGTGCATGGCATGGCATCCGATCTCAGCCCGATCAGCTAATCCGTTTTACCACAATGCCGTGTGGGTCGACATCATATCACATCTCTCTAGAAATAAGGGGAATTATCTCAACACATCAATCTCATCCGATATAAGGGGAAAACATATCATCACATAAGCACAGTGATTTACCCCTCAATCATTCCTACATCGGCACATGCAGTTTCAGGTTTAGGTTATCTAGACCTAACCTTACTCGGTGACTAACCGATAGTCCGAAAGCAAGTATTATTTAAAGGATTTACTGCTCACTTCATAATCATTCACACATCTTTCGATTTCATTAGCACTAGGGGACACAATTGTAATATCATTCTAGGCACGTCAACCGTATTTCTTATTTCATACTCAACTCTATAACATTCAAGCGTTACCATGGATTATCATCAATAAGATAATTTCAAATCATCACTTTAAGTACACATATGAGCAAACGAAGGTCTTAAGCACATTGAGCTTCTCTTCCAAAATTAGGTATACTAACTTGCAATTGAAACATGATTTTTAAATCACAACACCTTTGGTATATTTATCATACCAGATTATATTCTTGGAGGGAATCATGATATGATAGGAACATTTAGAACACATTTCGAGTGCATACATCTTTCAACAGAACACGTATTTTTGAATAATCAATTCTATTAGGAAGGACTCGGAACCTGAGAAATAAGAAATTGAGCCAACCACAATTGCAACTTATGAGGACATCATTCNAATTTCAACGTATGAGGACATCATTCAAATCGATTCTACAAGAGGAGTTTAGCCAACATACCTCGCTTGAGCTTCCTTAAATTACTATAATTCTCTGGGAATCCTAGCGACTTCAATCTATTAGAAACATGACAAAGTTGAACCATAATTAGGAAAATATTTTAGGTTTCAGCACATTTGAGCATTTTATCATGCACTAGGTGTGCATTAAGGTTTCAAGGTTCTCCGATGGTGGATTTCTTAAACCCACAACTCAATGTTAAGCCATTTGAGCTCAATAACCTTCCCACCAACCTTCATTGTACATGCTTGCATAAAAGATACTCAAGAATCACACTTCCCATTACCTACTTTCAGTCCAATCCCGAAATTGAGGGCTAGGGAGTAGAATCTTACCTCTCGGGTGAAGACCTTGCGAGTTTTTCCTATTCAATTTCATAGATTGAGCAAGCATTGATGAACAAAGTACTTGAGGCTTCCTCCTCTCTCTCTAAAGCATTCCCCTCACTCTAAATTTGTAGAGTTTTTCCTTCTAAACGAGACCCAATGGCTTTTAATCAAATGGGGTTGGGTTATAAAAATCAGAAAATAGACCCTCTGAACTCAATTCTGCGGTCACAGAGTGCACCGCAGATCAAGTCGGCGTCCCGCAAAATGGACAGCAGAACTATCCCAAAAAATTGGCTGGTCTGGTTCAGTCTATGGCCAAGTCTGCACCCCACTTATCAATTATATGGCCGCAGAATGGACCGTAGAATCTCCCTCCCAAAACCTTCATGCTGCTTCTGCAACGGATGTATGGCCCGCGAAACAATTATACGGTCGCATAGTTGACCACAAAACAAACTCCAAAATTGGCCCACTCTTTGCTTCACTCCGCAGCAAATCTGCTGTCCGCGGAGTCATTCTGCAGTCGCATAATGGACTGTTGAAACACTCTATTCTGCAACAAATTTGTTTTCAACTCCCTAATGCACTGTTTTACACAAATGTCTGTACTGCGGTGAGTCTACAACCCTTAAAAGCATTAGCTTACCTCGAAACCACGAAATTCTGGGTTTTAGGTGAAATTTTATGAGGCCTTACATTTGGTGTGCGTCTGAATATGTAACAGTGACAGGATGGATATCTGGGCAGGAGGTTTGTTCAAGTGATCAACAACAGAGTACTCCCTCGTCTGTACATTCTTCCAAAGATCGTCACTGTTTGTCTTAATGACAGGTGGCTTAGATGTAGTTTCTTTGCTTGTTCTTCCAAGATTCTTAAGTGTATAAACTCTACCAGTTCTGGTCATACCATGCGCAACACTTGTCTCTTCCATATTGGCTTTTCCTTTGCTTCTTGCCTCAGCCATATAATCCCATGGTACAACATCATACATATAAGACGGCGTTCGAGCTACAATTACAGTGAATGGCGTGGCTACCTCGACCTCAAACAGTGCCTGGGTTTTCACCATGATCGGAGAGTGGGTGACATGAGATGTTTTCGGAGCATCCCCCTCTCGAATAAGTCCGATGGATCCCTCCCGATCCCATTCCTCATCAGTTTCTATCACATTCACTACCTCACACCTATGATCTGGGAGAGGGTTATTAAGGACATTTGGTGAGACTTTCTTTGCTTGTATAACCTTGGTGTTGATCAATGTCTGAATCTTGTCCTTCAACATGCGACATTCCTCAATGGTATGACCCGTCATACCTGAATGATAGGCACAAGTTTTGGTGGGGTTAACCTACTGGTAAGGTTTCTTAATAGCAACAACATGAATAGGGGTGATGTAACCAGTGGCCTTTAGTCTCTCACACAGCTAGGCTAAGGGTTCAGCAATTGTGGTGTATTTTCTGGGAGCTCTGCAGTGAAAATTTGTTCATGGATTTGGGTAGTTTTGGGTATTATATGTATGGTATGTAGTGGCAGGGTATTGGTATTTTGGAGGTGAGGGTTGATATGTGGGTGAAGGTGTTTGGTATGTAAAGGGAGACTTAGGGACGTGGGCTAACACCACGGCACCCACTTCTTTCTTCATTGAGATACCTCCTGATTAGAAGGATTTGTTTCTGCCATGCAGTTCCTCGAAATTGGTCACCATCAAGCTCTTGATTCCTTCTTCAATCCTTTCTGCAAACTTGATAATGCCTGAGAACTTGTGATTCTCGATAACCATCAACCTTTCATAATACTACGGATCTTGAGCTCTGACTAAGAACTTGTTCATTTGTTCTTCTTCAAGTGGCGGCCTCACCTTGACGGCCTCTGATCTCCAATAAGTAGCATACTCGTGGAATGTTTCTGTTGGCTTCTTTTTGTGGTTCTAAATATAGAAAATGTCTGATGCGTTCTCTAAATTGAACCTGAATCTATCCATGAAATCAGATGCCATGCTCACCCAATTCGCCCACTTCTTTGGATTCTGGCTGATGTACCGAGATAATGCGTCTCCTGTAATACCTCGCATGAACAGTTTCATGTGGATTTGTTCATTCTTACCCACTCCCACAATCTTGTCACAGTAGGATCTCAGATGCACCTTAGGATCACTAGTTCCACCAAATATCTCAAACGTGGGAGATTTGTAACCTTCTGGCAATTCTATATCTGGCTGGATAGATAAGTCTTCGTAATTCAAACCTTCAACACCCTTCCCGCCTTCAACACTCTGGACTCTCCCTGTCAGTTTCTTGAGTTCTTCTACCATTATTTGAGTGTGCAGGTCCTTATCGGTCTACTATGGTATATATAGGGTTTTTTGCGGGATACGGGGTCAGGGTTCCACGTATATCAAGTTGCCTTGATGAGTTCCTAGAACTTGGGTATATGGGTGATCATTGATTGAAGTGTGAGGGGAATCAAAGGTAAGTTTTGGTGCATTTTGAGGAGTGTGATAAGTTGTGATTTGTGGATACTGGGTCGGGTAATGGTGTTGTTGTTGAGTGGTTTGCACTGGTGGTGGGATATGATTTTGAGGAGGTGCAGGATTGTGATATGGGAAGGATTTGCCAGATTTCGGACCTGCTCAATCTCACCCTGAAACTCCAAGATATTTTCTGCTCCAAACGTAAGACCTACTCATTCTGTCCTGGCGTACTTCTTCCGTCAGAGGTTTTAGCATTCTCTGCCATGGTAGCATTCTCTTTTCGGTTACCACTTAGATCGTCCATCTTCCCTTTGCCTTTACCTTTCGGGTCGCTAGGTGAAGGAGGAAGTGGAGGACCTTTGGCTATGGTGTGGAATGCTGATGAGGCTAGAATGCATGGACCAACCTTTGGGAATGGGACTAATCAAAAGAAAAAGGCAGAAGGTAACAAAGATAGTATGATGAAGTAAAAGTGTGTTTGCAATAATTAAGCATGTATCATATAAGGTTATGCAATAATTCGCATCCTAATTTGGGGACCTCTTTGTGCCTGAGGTAGGCCTAAGCGACACATAGACTTGGAAAAAACTCATTCCAACGTTTCCACACTCCATTAATGCCAAAATAAGCCTAATCGATCTTTCACTAAATCGAAAATAATTATTATAGAGTCACTAATGGAATTAAGCCTTATTACATCAAAATCTAATCTAGTCTAGAAAGCAGTAAAAAACATTATCTCCTAGTCTACTTGGTCCATAAAGGACCTTCTCCGTGCTTGCCTCTCTTGACTCCATCAATCACATTTCCCAAATCGCACTTGTCGAATATAGAGTACGGCATTGCCGACTTCCCTCCTTCATCCGGATCCATGCCTTGACAATCCCAAAGCCTCTTTCTCATCTTCCCCTCTAGCTCCATCAGTCCTTGTTGTAGATGTTCCAAAATTTATGTTAACTTATTTGAAATTTCCTTCCATTCTCGGATCGCTTCCATATCCACGTTATGTTGCTCTAGAGCTTTAGTTTCGGATACGAACACCCTTTTTTGTAGCCTCTTGTACTTTACCTGCGCCTCACCTACATCATCAACGATCCTATACTTTAGATTGATCCTTTGTCTAATGTTCCCAGCTATGGCATCCTTCAACCATGTGAGATAGTAGTACATATGACCAGCGTGAACCCATCTGGCTCAATAGTCTCTCCTTCCATGATGATCTTTTGGTTCGACATGAGTTGTGATTCGAACTTGAATGGGATGACATCTCCTTTGAAATATGCGTTATACTGAACCATGTTGGAAAGGTATGACTTGTTTCCTCCAAGCTTGCATCATTACCTTTATGGGAGTGTAAGGGTAGATGCCTCGCAGCCCCATCAGTACTAAGTGAGTGGTTCCTTTGGACTTGATGATGAACTCACTACTAGGAAACCATTCAAATATCTAATGCACTTGCTTGTCTGTCAGGTTGTTGAAGAAACGCACCCAACTTACAGCATTTTCAGGCTTTGCAAACCTGTCTGGGATGAATGTCATCTTCTTTGGATGATGACTGGCTATATAGTCATTCAGTGTCCTTTGTAGAAGCTCTTGGCGATAATCACCCCTCTGAAAGTGTTCCAGCAGCCAAACTTAAGCAAGAGATTAATACCGTCGAAATACCTGAACCTATTCTTGCACCTATCCAGAGCATGGTACACCTCAGCTAAAATTATCGGGATTATAGTGTACTTCTGCCCCTCGATACCCTCCATTAAGTTCCCGTAGACGATGGCTAAGCAAGAAATAGACTATGACAACATAAGCACCGTGGTGCACCTATCCCAAAGAGGTAATGGCTAGCTCCTAATGATGAAGGAAATATGATTTGCTATGCCCATAACGCTCATAGAGAAATTCAAAGGGGATGTACGATTTCTTCAGACAGACCAGTTTATCATTCTTGTTAAAATCGGACATTTTCAGAAAAACCGCATGGAGTGCGATTTTCTTGGACCAATAGTCGTGGAATATCCCGTGGTAACGTGGCGAAACCCCTTATTTCTAAATCAGAAAATGACTCTCTTCTTACCCTAGAACATGGTAGCAGCCTCGATCAGTTCCCTGTTTGGTTGAATGTTTAGCAAAGATGGTAGGTTACGCAATACCCTCCTCACATATTTGTTGTCACAGGGTCTAAGGTTATTCCACCAGGCTTCATTTTTTGCAAACAAATAAAAGATAGCCCTTTCCACTCCAGATTCGACTATTTACGCAATAACGATCAGCATATTGACATGTTTTCTCCAAGTAATGCACTTAATATGATGGTGTCCTTTGGGATTATGGAAATGTCGCTTGACTTTGGAAAATGTTCATCTAAGCGGGTTGATGCTTTAATGAGATCACAATCTGCACTAAGTTTAGCATGATGCATGTACATTTCAAATGAGAGTGTGGTTTCTAGAAAGGTCTAGACTGGTATTCTCAAGTGAACAACTCGAGAGAGAAAGGCACGGGACTGTTTATTGCACCGCTGATTGACTAGTCTAGTGCAAATAAGCCTTTTTAGTGTAAAAGGGTGTTTTTTAGAAAAACGCGGACACTCATCAAGCGCCGCTATGTTGATATTATGCACGAGGGGAGTATGATGTGGGAGCATGCTTTATGCAAAAATAGTAACACGTTGCCAAATATTTACATGATGAAAGTGCCTAAAATCAGTAAATAATATAAACTAGAAAAAAGAGAAAAAGGGAAAGACGGAAGAGAAAAGTAAGTTTAACTCATGAAAATCCCTAGCGGAGTCGCTATGCTATTGAGTCCCTTTTTCTCCCGAAAGCGGGTTTCGACATGTGACAACTCTTTTAAATGGGTGTATTAAAAGAGCAAAAGTTGCCACCAAATGATTTTGGGGTGCATTAGGGCACCTATTTGCAAATAACTATGTTTAACTAGTCTACATCACCAAAGATCGTGTAAGGGATCAAAAAGAGAAGGTGTTAGGCACTCTTCGAGGTCCACAAATGTGGGTCCCAGCAGAAGTTTAAACTATGTGGGATTTTTGGATTACAATAGTAAGTAATCATATAAGTGAGGGGAAGACAAGGAATTTAAAGGTTCTATTATGAACAAATGCAAAGAAAATCGGGCAATAATTAGGCTATATAGATAATCAGAACAAGTCTTTAGAGGTTGCAAGATACAACTTAATTATTCTATACTTGACGACTATGTGTGAACAACAAACATATAAAGAAGGGGGGTCCCAAATTTTTAGCCTAAAGGATCACCTAGAGAAACATAAGCAATACTTCACAACTCCCTTGAGGTAGGGGTTGCTCATATTATTCAGCGGGCACAAACTATCATCTCCTGCTACCCGATTAATAATTTAAAGTTGTTTATTTAAAGGCGCTTTAATTCAATTCTAGGTTGTGTTACTACCCGTCCCACGCTTATGGTCTAGGAGTCTTTGGACCTACTATTTGGTGGTTCTAGACTCTACTTAGGATTCTCAAAAAGGATAAAACTGGTGTACATTCAAAACATATTGGACTTCACATAAAGAACATGAAGGTCTCAAGTTAACCTCCACACATAAACAACAAATGCACATGGTCAGATTAGGCAGTAGACAATTTCAGGAGTAAGAAGCATTATATCCGTTAGGTCATATAGGCATGGTTTCTAGGTGATTCTGATTTCCAGCATTGTACTTCTAGCATTGTAGTTTTAGGCTAACAAATTTGCATTTTAAAAGTATTACTTACAAATAAGCATGGAATCTATATTGTTCGTGCAGCGAGGCAATAAGACTGTTTGAAAGCCCAAGATTAATGATGTTGATTTATAGGCATGCTTTCTAAGACGAGTAACAATATCTTATAGGCAAGATTTCTAACGGTTGATAATTAAAAATTATTTTATGATACATTATCCCTATAGGCATGTCGTTTAAGTGTATCAATACAATGAAGAAACAAAGTAATTGCTTAGTTGATTAAGGTAATAGAGTCATATTTTCTAGATGAGCAGTGTGCTAAAAGCAATAGAAGCGATTGATTGATTAATTAGTTGAAGCCCTATAAACATGGTATCTAGATGAGAATTAGTAAAAGCATATGTTGTTGTATCATATAGGCATGATATATAACACATAGCATTACAACAAATTGAGGAGATAACCAGTGACGTTTGAATCCTACAACATACTATCTAATACCGGATAGAAGTGGAGCATGTGAACAAGTGAAGCACTTAGATTCTTATGGGCATGTTCTCTAACAGTGTACATGAATAGGACATGTTGAGCAAGATATCAAATAAAGCACTTAGACCCTATAGGCAAGTTTTCTACCATTTTATGCAAGGATAGAGTACACTCATTTCCCAAGTTTCACTAACTCTATAATTGTATGTTTACAAATCATTACAGACCCAAAAAACAGAATACATGGTCAAATATTACAACTAAAATAAATACATGCCTTATAAACAGAGTAGGCCCAAGGGAGAATAACCTAAGAACGTCGAGGCCTTCAATAAGCTCATTTTTCACACAAATAGCAAACCCAGATCTAGGTACATTATAAAATATCAGTGTGTATCAGTTGCATGACTCAAACTTAGACACGGACCCATACCAGGCCTGAAGGGGGGACTAACTTACCCATCAATGCAATACATAACCACACGAGTAACAAAATATACATGGGATTCATTAAACAACTTTTGAAGTCTACACACTGCATTCTCAAAGCCACAACTAACATCAGTTGTCTCTAAAGGATATTGACAAGTTCATAGGGCATACAGAAGTCAGGTTCATGCTTGCATTTTTCAGAAGCTAAGGTAACAGGATTGACCATCATAGGATAACAAACTACTTCAAGTAAAGTTTCAAAGCAAAGAATAGTCCAGAATTAGCATAAAGAACTTCAGACATGAGAGTTCAGTAGAATCATAGACAGGAAACGAATAAAGTATAGTCCTCACATGTAGATGTCTAGAATGAGAACTTAATAAAAATGGGATAACCAAACAGGTTGGTGGACATGGTCTACAAAAAAACATTAATTGAACATGAAGAAACTCCAACATGCAAAATACCAGTCATAATAAAAAAGCTTAAACACCAACAGAACTCATAGAAGGCAAGGATATGTCAAGAACGGGATTATCCGACCCCACATATGAGAAAAGGCTCGATATTGCATTGTGTACCTTGTAAGCCATAGGTGGGACTAAAAAATAAAGTATTAAACTAGGCATGGAACAAACATTAAAGTTACAATTAGCAAGGTAACACATTTTGGCTAACATAGTTGAGAGCTGACTTTAGTAGAGTATTAAGTTACACAGGAATTATCCAACAGGAACTAGAGCACATGAATTAGTCTATCACGAGAATGCAGAATAAAGTAGGGATATCATCTTAGGACGAGCAACAGGTATAAACATTCAGACACATAAAACCCACTAGGCTAGACATTCTCGAAGTTGTGAGAATCATTCATGCCGAGCATATACCATATGCATACATCGAAGGTAGAAATTAGGCAAGTTTAGAGCCATGAAATAGTAGGGTAATATAGTAGCATATTGGTTCACAAAGGTTTAAGTGGCACAGATGTACAGATGATGAATATATACGAAAGAGGATGAAATTTCTAGGGCCAAAGACACTTACCAGACGTAGATGAAAATACAAACAAGTAAAAATAAGCAGTCCCAGTAATATTCCAATTGTCAATAGCAAAGAATAGAAGAACCCCAAAATTCCATTGCATCGGAGTTCCAAAGGGTTTCAAGTGAACCCCAAGTAGTGCTCGCACCGACAAAGGGCAAAAATCGAATTCCGATGGCCTTGGCTCTTAGCCGGCCAAGGTCTCAAAATAATGAATAGTAGGAGTGAGAGTGAGAGAGCAATAGCAGTAGTTTTACGTGGTAATCATTGCAGTAGTTGTTAGGACTTAAAGGGGAAGTGCAAAAGGGGGTTTATATAGTAGTTAGATCAAACGAGTAAACAAGGAAGGAAAATTAAGCAACCATAAATAAGGAAATAAGAAAACTACACATGAAATCAGTAAAGTAACTGGAAAGGAATGAAATCAAACTTCAAACCCTAATTAGGGTTCAGTACTTAAGATCGGCCAACTGGTATAACGAATCAGGCCTTTCTTTATGTATATGGACAAAAAATTATCCAAATCTCCAAGATTAAAGTCGATTGAAGTCTGATCTGGAGATGGTACTTGCAAAAGTTGGGCAAGTACCTATGTAATACCATAAACGTGTGACCAGTAGCGGAGAAACATAGATGTGGTAAGCAAAGAATGATGGAATCCCATTATCAATCGGATTAGGAGAGGGATTTAAGGGGGAGGCAGCTAGGGTTCTTAAGAAGAGAGCAAATGAGGGTTCAGAGGATTTGGGGGCGGCTGTCTCAGAAGAATGGGTGTTAGGGTTTGGACTTAGGGTAATTAAAATGAGGGAATGGAATTGGGTCATTGATCATTTGAGCATTTAAGATCAACGGCCAGGATTAGAGGAGAATCGGGGTGGGTCGTAGAACGAGTCTCGATCGAGTTATAATTAAAGGGGTCATTTGGTTTTTGGATAGGGGGATTGGGCCAAGGTGTTTTGAGGTATGGGTTGGTATTTGGGTCCAAAAACGGGCTTAGGATTGGTCTATGAAATTAAATATGCAAAACGTGTTTAAAATAATTTATAAAAATGATTAATAAATAGTAAAAATATTATCTATGCAGTAAAATGCTGGAAAATAATAGCTTAATATTATGAATTAATAAAACATATATGTGGGTGTAAATAATGAATTTGGATGATTAAGTCATCACAAAATACTTTTGAAGGGTAATTAGTAAATATTTGAACAGTAATTTAAGAAAATAAATTTTAAAG